>JAGVVM010011303.1:0-17906 GCA_019149425.1 Psidium friedrichsthalianum
TCGCCTCATCTCCAGTGCGGTGATCCGACCTCGAGCCCTAGATCGGGAGGGCTCGACTCGCGCTGCCACGAGCCGGGGCCTGAGGAAGCGTGTTTAAAAAAAAATGGCCGCAGGCTGCTTAACCGGGCCGAAAGCCAGGCTAAACCGCGTCGATCTAGGCTGAGGGATACATCATTTGGACTTGTTGTGGCGGCGGGGGAAGCGCGATGGGCCAATGCTGGAGCATGCCAACCTTGAAGCCTTGCGGGCTTACAGCTCAAGCTGGTCCCGGTGACATAGTACGATTAAGCTTGCAAAATGGGTCTTGTTGGTTATAAATGATTGCTTAAGTTTTTAAAAGTGGATCCTAAATGGGCTTAATAATAGAACTATTAATCAGGTCCTAAATGATTTTTTAAATGGATTAATAAATGAGTTAGCTAAATTTTTTGTAGCACTATATATTATATATATTTATATTTCTATATAAACTCTACTTCACAACATGCGAATAAAACAACATATCTTTTTCTTACTACTAAACATCCAGACACTCCACCACCACCATCTACAGCCTACAGCCCTAACACAAGCACTCACAGCCAGTCCATAAGCTCCAAATCCCTACAGCATCCTATTGTCCACTTGTAAGTACTTCTACGTCCTAGTATTGAAACTAGAGCAGAGCAGAAGATAGAGAGCACAGGCGACGCATCTTCCGTCGACGTCTAGTCCGCAAATCAAGACAATCAAAAGTCCGCCGCACCACGTAAAACAATCCCATGACCCAAAAAACATACCAAGCCTCCTTTGGTTCTTCCAGTCCTAAAGAATTTGAAGTCGCAATGACACAACAACAGGCAACACGCAAAATATAATGCCGACACACATCCAACATCTCGTTAGCGACCGGCGCCTTAATTACAGACAAATAAGACAGGCGAACATGTCCGATTAAAACCCAAAACCCTGCTAAGAGAATAATAACAACACCCAACTAAAATTATTCTATCATTCTCTCTCTCTCTCTCTCTCCATACACCAGCCCAGAAACACTAATATGCGCATGGACCAAATCAAACAAATGGATATCGAATGAATGGGCCAGATTAGGGCTTCCGTATGCGATGCCGCGATGCCTCACCGTCATTCATTTTCTCATCGGGGGCCGCCCATCTCCGCAGACCCACGGTCCGCAATCCACGTAATACCATTGCAGCCTCCCGCCATGAAACCAAGGACAATCCACTGACATGTTCGAGTCGTAATTGAAAATCGCGACCGTTGGAGATCTTAAATACAGGAAGAAGGACGCGCGGACCACAGTCGCATATGACACGGCGGCACAAATGCTAATGACCCTGACCCTACATGGTTGATACTAGGATCTAGTTTCTTAGCTCCGTTCTTGTTATAACCATGGTTTAAGAGACGGACGCTTGTACGATGGATAGAGCGTGTGAAACAGATTTTTTCATATAATAATAGATTGATTGTTACGTCTTATAATCTTCTTAGTATGCACCGCGGACCAAACAAACAACAGTGATCTACATGTCAACCCCTTCACACCACGACCTTTACAAACTTGAAATTCACCATGCGAATTCATCGACAGGATAACCCAATCTTAGGCAGTCATAATCGGGTGGACGCGTTTTCATTTATAATCTTTATTTTACCTTTCTCATTTTAGCTCTCATACATCTGTTGATCATCGGTTCCTCTTTTCCATCCAATCATCCGCAGCTAGTTAATGCAAATCATTTTTCGGGCTCGTGGAATGTGAACAAAAGAGGCCTTTTTTTTACACCCGTATCTTCTCAGGTCCTCCAGCACCAGCCTGGACATGGATCGCAGCAACATGGCTCTTCTATTCCCATCATTTTGCATAATTGCAATGCATGATTCTTCACAACTCTCGAAATCCTCAAATCTCTCAAATAATAGTGCCCATCATTTTGAAAAGATTGCATTTTACCTCCCTCACTAGGAAATTGCAATTTGCAGTCTCGAACCTTTAATTTGTTCACGACGGTGGGTCCTTCACCAGTATTGATCAAAATAACGAAAACATAACATCGTGGCCGACCTCAGGGTTTGGTCCACTAGTAAAGGGTTTGCCAATCTATTTTCCAACAATAAGAACGAGTCCGCTGTCGTAGCTCTCAACCGATGTGTACATGAATTCAAAAATAACTCCTCCCGTCAAGGAACCAAGGCATATCGCAACATACAAGTTTTAGACTGTAGGAACGCCCGCCGACAAAACCACCGGTACGTCTTTCTCGTGCCATATCCTCCCATCCCGGCTCTCACTAACCATCTACCGGCTGATCGTCTATAGATGAGGGATGGCTCCGTATCGCCAGTCGCGCTGACCTAAATTCGAAATAACAATACACTCGTGCTACCAGTGGAAGCGCGAACAAAAGTAACAGCTTAAAGGGGCAGTCGAGAGGGGCACTGAAAATCGAGAGCTTCTCCCACAAAAGATTCAGGCGTGGGACGTCACGGCGCTCAATTTCTCAACTCTGCGCCGACATTCCCGTAAGGACAATATTCCTTAACCTCTGCAGACTCTGCGCGCCTCACATAATGCCCTATTGGCTAATTCGACGAATTAGCCTCTCCTAAATTACCTCATTTCGCGACTATGACTGACAATGCTATTCTGGGGGGGGGGAACTTGGCTTATCCACCTGCTTAGAACTTTATTTAAAGACCCCCACCGAGCCTCGACGGCATTGACGTGCATCGACTCGATACTTATGTGCTGCCATCTTGTCCACCTTCCTTCTCATATCGCTCTGGAACAAATTTACTCTTTTCTCACATCTTCCGCGCAAACCTTCGTTTCGCAACACGTCCACCTCGCAATGCATAACCCGTTCCCCTCCCACTCTACAGACGCTTGCACCCTACATATCCGACATCCCTGATTGAGTACTTTGTCAACGACGCCCGCGCGCGTGTGCCCCCTTATTTTCAAATTCATAAATCCCCAAAGCATATACTGGATGTGATCCCTCTCTGCCTCTTTCGTGTTGCCTTTACTCTTTCTACGTGACTATGCTACTAACTTTTTGCGGGATATTATTCTCGCTTCTGTCTCGGGATTTATTCTATGTGTATTGTGTACATATGTCCCAGTTCGCCAGGAATCTTCCGCGTACTAGTTCTCGTGCTCGTCACTGTCCAGAACTGTGCTTGGGTCAAATGGACTTGATAATCTATACGGCACTGAGGTAGTTAAGTATTGTCGGGGTTAGGATGAGCCAATTCTAGCGTTGTTTCTACTCGTTCCCGATAAGGTGAATGGCGCCTCTACGGCTTACAGATGCTCAATATTATTCGGTGTGTATGTGCTTTATATGATTTCGTGTGCCGATGTAATTGCGACTCCTGCTTGCTGCTCTGCTGGATTTTGGATTTTTGAAGAAATCTCATAAATCTTTGCTCCCGTTTGTAGCGTTGGGGGCTGCGCGCATATACTCTCTGTCGCGTGTCTGAGCTGATTTCACTCTCATTATTCTGTTCTTGCAGCTTCTTTACTGGTTTTTTTTTTTGCAGTAGATATCTATGGACGCTCCCTTGCAAATTGAGTCTCGCGTGTTTCTCCCTTCTTATTTATGTGTATTCTTCTGTTCAAACATATTGAATGTAACTGAATAAATATGGAACCAATATCTATATATATATATATATATATTCTATATATATAAAATATATAATATATATTATATTAATATGAAAATTACATGCGAAGTTAAAGACCGAAGGACTAGCCAACAAACCTTGAGTTAGCTAAATTCAATAATGTATTTATATCAATCAACCCCCTCAAATTATTAAAGCAATGGTGATTTGAAACCGCGTATATAATCGAATTTTAATTTTTAAGTAGACATCACTACCACAGTGCACGCACTACGTAGGCACCCCGAACCTGCCCCCAACCCACGGCATCATCATGTCCTCAACCAACCCCGTCTTCCACACCAAACCACACATGGAATATTTTGTATTGTTGAGAAGATTCTCAATATCTTGTGCTTCGATGGGACTCGGCATGATATATAAACTCAATTAAACTAGGCTAATTATATATGTTAAATTAATTGAATGGGGACAGTATTGATTAATGGAGCATGGATCTCACTATGAAAAAGAATCGATTCTCGATCCGTGCTAAGGCTGTGAGATTGGTCAAAACTTTGTTTAAATATTATACGGAGAAAACTACTTAGACGAGAGCTTAATGTTTTTATATAATTTTCTACTCCATATGTAGTCCCTATCTTGCAAATATCAAGTCCAATAACTACTACCAAGATCTTCCTGCTTGGAAAGTCTGGGTGGTTTAGTCTAGCTCGGCGCTCGGCATTTAATTAGCTGGATACTTTCTGTGGCATAACTGACACTTTGTTTGGTTACTGACTAAGGATGCTGTTTTTGGTTTATGGAGATGATTCACACTAAAAAACATGACAACAATTTTTGTTATTATCGACAAACGGCGAAACAATGCATTTAGTATGATGAGAGCAGTGTTCCGACCTCATTATAGATAGATAGGAAACTAATCGGTAACTTGAAGAAGATGGAAAGCTCCGATCAGTGTGTAGTCATCACGACGATACAATAAGAGTAAAGTATATGACAAGAATCCTTATAAATCGATGCAGACACAGTCCTCGATATTGACATGTATGCAATCGAAACAAGAAGGATCAATCACTAGTTTGGTTACATTTTGTTGTTCCGCTATTTTAATGATTGTGTCAACTTCTCGATGACTACTCCAGGAAGCTATTTCTTTTTTTTAATAAAATTGTATTGTAATCTCTATTGTAACTAAGTTTAAGTAGCCAGTGTTTTGTAATCGCTACTTGTAACCTTTCTTTTGTCAACCTTATTTAGTGATCTCCCCTTGTAACCTCCGTTGATATTCCGTTGATTGTGTAGATTGTAAAATAGCCAATATTGTACTCATTCAAGCCCCCCCTGCCCTACCCCCCGTACCGCATAAATCAAACAAATTGCTATTTTTATCTTTACTTTTACACCGCCAACTTTATTTTTCCTTAGTTGTAACTTTGAGATTCTGTCGTCGATTAATATCTCAATCCTGAAGTGTTGTGTCATCGATTAAATTTTGGCATAATGCTTCTCTATATTCCTTAAATTTCCTTTTGTTGTAGAATCAAATTCCAGTAATAATTTTGTTAATACTTTGTCACTTTATCAAGTTTTGTATACTCAAGACTTTATACATCGATTAAAATTACGGCATAGTTTGGCATTTGTACACTCCTATTCTAAAGCTCGTCTATTTCACCTATGATATACTTTAAATAGTATTGGAATTGATGCAGAACCCCGATCTCTCTAACAATTAAAAGCCAAATAATGATTTTTATGTGAAGATATTTCGTCGCAGGAACATCCTGGCAAAACATGATAACAAATTGTAGATTAACTTCTTTCGCTTCTTTTTAGAGGCGTCAATCTCACTAAAAAAGCCCAAATTTTGCCTCGTGGGATACCAACATCCTGAAACTCTTTTTTTTCGATTTCACAAAACATACTCTAAACGTGTACAAGTGACTCAAAGATCACCTTCCCACACATAGCTTTTCCCAAACATGCTGTCACGTCGATTCTTAAACGATCATTAATGGACGAAACCGTGACCCAAGGCATTTTTGGGGGCAGTGGTTTCAATCTATGGTGAATCGGTGTACCAAACTATTTTTTCCATCAAACAATGTCAACTTTATAAAAATCTTTTAATTGATTGCTTCATGTGATAATTATTTTATTTCCCCTCATATATCTTACGACTAAAGTTAGATTGAATAGAAACGGCAAATCTTTCCTAAATTTCAGTTTTCTTCCTATTTCAGTTTCGTAAATTCTGTTTTGTTTCCTATTAAACCAGGGCAACTTCCTTCCTTCTTCTTTTTTGTATGTTCTATCTCTACACTCTTTTCTTTTTGACTTTTGCTCTATCTCTTTACAGAGCGTGAGAGTCAAACCCGAGCACTTATGTACTACGCCGTCCCCATCTCAAATCAATCATCTTTCTCGCAGAACCGCATGCCGTATTGACAAAATAAAGGGAAACTTAACTAGCGCATTTGTTGGTACAATGTTTTCCAAAAATAGAGTATTTTCAATAATCAAATGCATCCATACTTTTTTGGGAGATCTCGGTCCTATGATCGTGCATCCATTAATGGTATCCATGTACAACCTAATTTTAAAGTGAATTATATGCTTGTAATTTGTATATTGCCCTTTAAGTACTTTACCTTTCTTCACTCTTACTATATTATAATTTTCTCACACTTTTGATTACTGAAAATCATATGTGAACTTTCCAACTCCTGTAAATCCCATAAATGCACGCAAACCATTTCATCCTATGGTCTTGCCCAGCTCCTTATAGACTTTCTTGTGATTGGAGATGCCGCGACTATATCTAGATGTTCTTTCGACCTTGACATCCTACAAGTGTTATTTGTATTTGAATATGCTCGATAATTTTGTTTATTACACTTGTTGTAGTGCTTCACATGTGAATATGGGGGGGTCCGTATAATTGTTTAGCGATCAGATAATTTTACAAAGCAGATATACAAACGTACAATCGAGCCCCTCTATTTAGGACCACTCACAAGCCCGCATAAGTCACACCATCTCAAAGTAGACATAGCTTAAAACCCTAACTAGGAAAGGGAGAGAGTCATTTTCCCCTTTCTGTCCGGAAAACAATGCGTTAGGAACGAAAGTCAAAATAAACAGGTTTCTTGTACCCTTCTATGACATTGACACAACCAAGCCTCAAAGACCCAAATAGTCCTACAATAAAAATGCATATTAGACATTTTCTGTTCCGATTTGGAAAGTCCCTTTGAGTCCCGTTGCGATATGAGAATTTAGGACTGTGTAGGCTAGGAGAGAAGAGAGAGTGCAGGGGGCGTGGCGATTATTTATGGCAAAAGTCAGGTTGGAATAAGCCAATACAGCGTATTAATTCCTATGTAGCTGATTGTTTATCTACCCGTTGACGTCTCCCCCTTCAGAATAGCTTTGCGGGACACACTTGTTCATTCTATGGATGAAGCTGAGCTCTTTACTCGAATATAATATATATACACTACCTATATGTGTGTGTGGTGTGTGTGTGTTGTGTGTGTGTGTGTGAGTGTAGTCAAATGGCTTTGCCTTTTCCTTTTTGGAAGGTTTTTGGTGGCATGCTTGTATCATCTCATACTAATACTTCTTATAATCTCAAGGAAATTCTCAATAGCAACAAGAAGATGCAATCTAGACCTATTAATATTAATGACCTTAGTCACGAGATTAGCCAACAAAAACTTGAGATCTAAACCCTCAAATTAGCCTAGATAGAAGTGCAACAAGAAAATGGAATGCTAGGCATAAGATTAGAGGTGAGTCCCACCATGATTGCTATATATATATTTTTGTTACACTGTCAGCTTCTCAATCCTATATTGCCATATTGCCATAGTCGCAGAGATCATCGGTCAAGCTAAACATTGAATACTCAATAGTATTATAAAAAAAAACATAATGGGAAAAAACTAAAACCTAGAAAGAAACAAGGCAAAGAAATTTGGGAGGCCGGGGGGGTGGGTCTTTATGGGGCGATGTTGATGGACCAAAGTTCACATCTCGGGTTAGGGATGTCTCCTTCTCCAAGGGGATGTGACCTGTCTGTAAGCCACCACCGTGTGGTCTTGAACAAGGGCTCACAAAAATTGATGATGCTGATAACTCCTACACATCACACTGGCTCATATGCCCAGGAGAAAATCCCTAGATCTGTCACATTGCAATCTCCTTCAAACGGGACTTATCCTTGAGGCTGCATCCACTTTAGTATTAATGGCGCCACATGTACGTCGGGCATAATCACGTTTTACCCGCCGAAACCCCATAAGGATAAGAAGTTCGTGAGCGAAAATGAAATCTGATGCATGATGTGATCTCGTGAAAGGAACCTACGCTAATCTATCCAAAAGCGGACTTTCCTTAACAAGCTTTCATCATATGAGGACAAGCAATGCAATTAGGAGAAAAGAATAGTCATACATGTAGCTCTCTGGGCAATATATATATATATATATATGGCCATGTTTTTATGTATCGGGCTAACTAAAAGAACTAATAATGCCAAACCGGTACGGAGGAAATCATAGCCCCTTCAACTAAACATGTTCACGACATAACACATCAAATTGCACAGGCGCACGCATAATCATTGGGTTTAGTACATTGATTAAGCTGATCCGTGAAATGTCCTAAGAAGAACAATTTTTTGGAGACATAGCATGGACTTGAAATGACAATCAATCTTATCATTTAGACCAGATGCTTTCGGGAAGTTAGGCATGGCAATGTCCACCTACTTGCAGCCATTCCTAGTTGTGGTTCATGTTCAAGGACATATGTGTTTAATATTAATAAGCAAGATGTCAGGGCTGGGGCAGGGTCACTTTTGTACCCTTCATTGGAAAACCATCAAATGAGGGAATGCTGGTCAGGGAAAATTTAAATAGAAAGTGACATTTCAGAATTTATTGGGTGGGAGGAAGTTGGTCGTCAAGTTCTGCTCTCAGGTTTGGACTTGGTTATGTATATCCTCTTTCATGTGTATAGAATTATTGAAAAGTATATGAGACAGGGAAAATAGACAACGAGTCGTTATCACTGAGAGGATTATTATTCAATTTTCTTATTTATTAACATTCCTTGTGGAGATAATACTTGCATAATTGATTTCGAAATCAATTTCTATGCTCATAAGAAAAATTATCCATGGTAGTCTCATCCGATAAATCAATTAAATAAACAGGATCTCTTGACATGCGTGGCATAATAATACATGACGAGCCTTTCTTAACAAGGTCGCAATATGAAATCTTTCTGAACTATAATTGTATGATAATAATTTACATATAATATTGACTTTAGAACAAGCATACCTGTTAGTTAATCTAGGTTTTACATATGAAGCTCGGTTAACCCTAGTGGAGATCGTTTTCCGTTTGCATTACCAAGACAATATCCTTGTCCTGATGCACGAGTTCTTCTCATGTGGACATGATCGATTAATCTTGTGTTGGGATGCGGTGAACTTTGCATGATATGTGTCTCGGATCTTGCAAGTAATCTCTTTTCTCGTTTATATCCACGATTGTCATCATCTTTATATATATATATATATATATATATATATATATATATATATATTAACACATTTAACGTTTCGTGATAAATTTCGTGCGATAATCTTTTCACTTTGGCGCCGCTTTCCTAATCATCGATGAGCAATTCCTCGAGAGTTGGAACCCGTTGGTTCATAAAAGATTTAATCTCAACTAGGGATGTGTTTTGATTACTTAGATGCCACGAGAAATTTATTGGGATAATGATAGAATCTAATCATTTCCGAAACGATCATGCAATGGGCCTTACCTGAAAAGAGTCTTGAACTAGGTCGAAAGGGAAACATGGAATCACGGTGGACAATCCCTCTTAAGTATTATCGTAGGAATCAATTTCGTGCTCTTAGTCAGAATATTCGATTTGAGACGTAAATACATTTGGTTTTAATGAGCTCGATATGGTTGATGCAAGTTGGAGTAAAGATGGATCCGGATTTTAATGGATAAGTGTAATGAAATTGCTTAAACTTATCACAAAATCAATCAAATGCTAAAAGTTATCAAGTTGGTACAATCATATCCTTTCATTAACTCCCTTCAACTTAACAAATAAAAATGCTAATAATTTTTAGGATTTATTGCACCAACATGATAAAACTTGATTGTATTAACTTGATAAGTTTTAGGATTTGGTTATACTTTTCGAAAATTTTAGGGATTCAATTACACTTTTTTGACAAGTTTTAGAAACTTAATTGTACTTTTTAAAAATTTTAAGACTCAATTACACTTTCGTAATAAATTTTAGCCCTTCCAACATACTTATCTTGATTTTAAAAATTGTTGACTCAGGCCAAAGAAGCTGTGAGGAAGGTTGGAGGGGACAAGGCAGGGCAGCTCACAGCTCCCCTCTTCCTACTACCTTTATTCCCACTTGCTTAAATTATCAATTCCTTAAAATATTCCACAGGTTAATCAAATCGGTTCGATTCTCCAAAATCAACAGATCCCGAGCCGTCTACGTGTCGCTACCTGATACGCCAGGACTCGATACCACATACACATGCAGCTCCCAATAATCAACTCTCCATTTATATTATTGGGTCTCTCTCTCTTTCTCTTTCTCTCTCTACCTCTTATAACCCAAAAGGAATAGAAGAAGAGAAGCAACAAGAAGGAGAAGAGAAAAGAAGCAGATCCTGGGACTAGGGTTTTCCAAACACCATCTTGATTTGTCATTACCTCTGGAGAGAAGATGACAGGCTTGCTCGGGGGCAGCGACCTGAACTTCAAGGAGACTGAGCTGTGCCTTGGCTTGCCCGGTGGCGGCGGGGCGGAGGTGGAGCCTCTGAGGGCCACCGGGAAGAGAGGGTTCTCCGAGACCGTGGTGGATCTCAAGCTCAACCTTCAAGCCAAGGGCGCTTCCTCGGTGGCGGATCTCAAAGAGGCCATGAGGAGTCAGGAGACGACTCTTCTTGCTGGTGCTAGTCCGGCTAAAGATCCTTCAAAGCCACCAGCCAAGTGAGTGTACTTTCCTCTTTTCTTTCGAGTTATCTTTCAGGTAGATTTGGTTCATGTAAATCCAACTCCTTTCACCCTTTATTACATGTACACGCTATTTTAGAGCGTTATGCAACCTGTTGAATTATAATCGAACTATTTTTCACTAACCGCTCAAAAACATACAAAACCTCACCGAAATTCCAAAACTTGTTCATTTTTCTTTATACTAATTCTTCGGGGTTCTTTACGAACCGGATTTCATGTAGGGCTCAGGTGGTGGGCTGGCCGCCAGTGAGATCGTACAGGAAGAACATGATGGTAGCCCAGAAGAGTGCCGACCATGAGGAGGAGAAAGAGAAGTCGGCATTGACGGCGGCCTACGTGAAGGTGTCCATGGATGGAGCGCCTTATCTTCGCAAGGTCGACCTCAGTACTACACTAGCTACAAGCAACTCTCTGATGCTCTTGGCAAAATGTTCAGCTCCTTCACCATTGGTAAGAAACATCATGAACAAGAGCAAGCTGATGGACCTGTTGAACGTCTGGTTTTCTTTTCTTATTTTTCTAAATTATTGTCGGTTTATTTTGGTGAAGGGAGCTATGGTGCACAAGGAATGATAGACTTCATGAACGAGAGCAAGCTGAAGGACCTGCTGAACAGCTCTGATTATGTGCCGTCCTACGAAGACAAGGACGGTGACTGGATGTTAGTGGGTGATGTTCCATGGGAGTAAGTATTTCTCTCCCCTGTCCCAATTCCATATAAACAAAACCTAATGAATTAAAAAAAAAAAAATTCAACACATGCAAGAGATGATGTCTGCCATTTATATACCTTTTTCTTTTTTCCTTATTCGTTTATGTAATAATCTACGTTGTATCTTAGGTTCTCGTTACCTGCTAAGTTAGTTCCCAAGAAATCTAGGTATTATACTATCGAGCTGTGTCTTTTGCTGAATTATACTTGTGTAAACCTTGGCAGATAATGCAATATCTTGCAGTGGTAAGAGTTTCTCATTCTTCAAAAGAACTTTATAATATGTGAATCATCAGATCTTCGAGGATCGGCATCAGAATATGATAAAAAGAGTAGGAATTCGTAAAACGCCGGTCTCTGAACCATTCTCTTGGAGGGATCGGTAATTCAAAAGGTTTTTCTCGTTGAGCTCATCTTTATTTCCAACTTTCACAGGATGTTTGTCGACTCGTGCAAGCGCCTGCGCATAATGAAAGGTCTGAAGCAATAGGGCTCGGTAGGCAGCTTTCTCCTCGACTGCTCGGCCAAATTCCAATTATTTTTTTTTCCGTTTTTTATCTCACCATAGGCATCTGATCGCTAAGCTAATCAAGGGATCTGAAAATTTTTTCAGCACCAAGAGCAATGGAGAAGTGCAAAAGCAGAAGCTGAACAAATCAACCTGTGCTCATCAGTTTTAAATGCTCTCGAGGCAACACTTTGGCCAGAGATTTCCACGGGATCCAAGGCCGTGGGGTGGTGATCCTTTTTACCCGTCCCCTCTCTGTAATTTCCCATTTGTTTTAGCACGTACATAGATATCAAAGATGTGGGTGATTTGTAATGGAACAAGAGGCAATAAACTTTAGCTTGTCTGAATCTTTTTTTTTACTTTTCATTTTTCCTCTTTTCTATGTTTTCTTTTTTTGTTCTTGTGGGCTTCGCTATAATGGCTTGCTTAAAGACACTATTTTCCTATTGTTCTATTCCCTATTGTCATTGCTGTCCGGTTGCTGGGTGTTTTATTCCTCTCTCTCTCTCTCTCTCTCTCTACACACACACACACACACACACACACACATATATATATATAATCCCCATGAGATTCTTGGTGCTAATTTCTCTAATTAAATGGATTTTATTCTTTTATAAAATAAAAGAATAAAATCCATTTAATTAGAGAAATTAGCACCAAGAATCTCATGGGGATTATATATATATATGTGTGTGTGTGTGTGTGTGTGTGTGTGTAGAGAGAGAGAGAGAGAGAGAGAGGAATAAAACACCCAGCAACCGGACAGCAATGACAATAGGGAATAGAACAATAGGAAAATAGTGTCTTTAAGCAAGCCATTATAGCGAAGCCCACAAGAACAAAAAAGAAAACATAGAAAAGAGGAAAAATGAAAAGTAAAAAAAAGATTCAGACAAGCTAAAGTTTATTGCCTCTTGTTCCATTACAAATCACCCACATCTTTGATATCTATGTACGTGCTAAAACAAATGGGAAATTACAGAGAGGGGACGGGTAAAAAGGATCACCACCCCACGGCCTTGGATCCCGTGGAAATCTCTGGCCAAAGTGTTGCCTCGAGAGCATTTAAAACTGATGAGCACAGGTTGATTTGTTCAGCTTCTGCTTTTGCACTTCTCCATTGCTCTTGGTGCTGAAAAAATTTTCAGATCCCTTTGATTAGCTTAGCGATCAGATGCCTATGGTGAGATAAAAACGGAAAAAAAATAATTGGAATTTGGCCGAGCAGTCGAGGAGAAAGCTGCCTACCGAGCCCTATTGCTTCAGACCCTTTCATTATGCGCAGGCGCTTGCACGAGTCGACAAACATCCTGTGAAAGTTGGAAATAAAGATGAGCTCAACGAGAAAAACCTTTTGAATTACCGATCCCTCCCAAGAGAATGGTTCAGAGACCGGCGTTTTACGAATTCCTACTCTTTTTTATCATATTCTGATGCCGATCCTCGAAGATCTGATGATTCACATATTATAAAGTTCTTTTGAAGAATGAGAAACTCTTACCACTGCAAGATATTGCATTATCTGCCAAGGTTTACACAAGTATAATTCAGCAAAAGACACAGCTCGATAGTATAATACCTAGATTTCTTGGGAACTAACTTAGCAGGTAACGAGAACCTAAGATACAACGTAGATTATTACATAAACGAATAAGGAAAAAGAAAAAGGTATATAAATGGCAGACATCATCTCTTGCATGTGTTGAATTTTTTTTTTTTAATTCATTAGGTTTTGTTTATATGGAATTGGGACAGGGGAGAGAAATACTTACTCCCATGGAACATCACCCACTAACATCCAGTCACCGTCCTTGTCTTCGTAGGACGGCACATAATCAGAGCTGTTCAGCAGGTCCTTCAGCTTGCTCTCGTTCATGAAGTCTATCATTCCTTGTGCACCATAGCTCCCTTCACCAAAATAAACCGACAATAATTTAGAAAAATAAGAAAAGAAAACCAGACGTTCAACAGGTCCTCAGCTTGCTCTTGTTCATGATGTTTCTTACCAATGGTGAAGGAGCTGAACATTTTGCCAAGAGCATCAGAGAGTTGCTTGTAGCTAGTGTAGTACTTGAGGTCGACCTTGCGAAGATAAGGCGCTCCATCCATGGACACCTTCACGTAGGCCGCCGTCAATGCCGACTTCTCTTTCTCCTCCTCATGGTCGGCACTCTTCTGGGCTACCATCATGTTCTTCCTGTACGATCTCACTGGCGGCCAGCCACCACCTGAGCCCTACATGAAATCCGGTTCGTAAAGAACCCCGAAGAATTAGTATAAAGAAAAATGAACAAGTTTTGGAATTTCGGTGAGGTTTTGTATGTTTTTTGAGCGGTTAGTGAAAAATAGTTCGATTATAATTCAACAGGTTGCATAACGCTCTAAAATAGCGTGTACATGTAATAAAGGGTGAAAGGAGTTGGATTTACATGAACCAAATCTACCTGAAGATAACTCGAAAGAAAAGAGGAAAGTACACTCACTTGGCTGGTGGCTTTGAAGGATCTTTAGCCGGACTAGCACCAGCAAGAAGAGTCGTCTCCTGACTCCTCATGGCCTCTTTGAGATCCGCCACCGAGGAAGCGCCCTTGCTTGAAGGTTGAGCTTGAGATCCACCACGGTCTCGGAGAACCCTCTCTTCCCGGTGGCCCTCAGAGGCTCCACCTCCGCCCCGCCGCCACCGGGCAAGCCAAGGCACAGCTCAGTCTCCTTGAAGTTCAGGTCGCTGCCCCCGAGCAAGCCTGTCATCTTCTCTCCAGAGGTAATGACAATCAAGATGGTGTTTGGAAAACCCTAGTCCCAGGATCTGCTTCTTTTCTCTTCTCCTTCTTGTTTGCTTCTCTTCTTCTATTCCTTTTGGGTTATAAGAGGTAGAGAGAGAAAGAGAAAGAGAGAGAGACCCAATAATATAAATGGAGAGTTGATTATTGGGAGCTGCATGTGTATGTGGTATCGAGTCCTGGCGTATCAGGTAGCGACACGTAGACGGCTCGGGATCTGTTGATTTTGGAGAATCGAACCGATTTGATTAACCTGTGGAATATTTTAAGGAATTGATAATTTAAGCAAGTGGGAATAAAGGTAGTAGGAAGAGGGGAGCTGTGAGCTGCCCTGCCTTGTCCCCTCCAACCTTCCTCACAGCTTCTTTGGCCTGAGTCAACAATTTTTTAAAATCAAGATAAGTATGTTGGAAGGGCTAAAATTTATTACGAAAGTGTAATTGAGTCTTAAAATTTTTAAAAGTACAATTAAGTTTCTAAAACTTGTCAAAAAGTGTAATTGAATCCCTAAAATTTTCGAAAAGTATAACCAAATCCTAAAACTTATCAAGTTAATACAATCAAGTTTTATCATGTTGGTGCAATAAATCCTAAAAATTATTAGCATTTTTTATTTGTTAAGTTGAAGGGAGTTAATGAAAGGATATGATTGTACCAACTTGATAACTTTTAGCATTTGATTGATTTTGTGATAAGTTTAAGCAATTTCATTACACTTATCCCATTAAAATCCGGATCCATCTTTACTCCAACTTGCATCAACCATATCGAGCTCATTAAAACCAAATGTATTTACGTCTCAAATCGAATATTCTGACTAAGAGCACGAAATTGATTCCTACGATAATACTTAAGAGGGATTGTCCACCGTGATTCCATGTTTCCCTTTCGACCTAGTTCAAGACTCTTTTCAGGTAAGGCCCATTGCATGATCGTTTCGGAAATGATTAGATTCTATCATTATCCCAATAAATTTCTCGTGGCATCTAAGTAATCAAAACACATCCCTAGTTGAGATTAAATCTTTTATGAACCAACGGGTTCCAACTCTCGAGGAATTGCTCATCGATGATTAGGAAAGCGGCGCCAAAGTGAAAAGATTATCGCACGAAATTTATCACGAAACGTTAAATGTGTTTAATATATATATATATATATATATATATATATATATATATATATAAAGATGATGACAATCGTGGATATAAACGAGAAAAGAGATTACTTGCAAGATCCGAGACACATATCATGCAAAGTTCACCGCATCCCAACACAAGATTAATCGATCATGTCCACATGAGAAGAACTCGTGCATCAGGACAAGGATATTGTCTTGGTAATGCAAACGGAAAACGATCTCCACTAGGGTTAACCGAGCTTCATATGTAAAACCTAGATTAACTAACAGGTATGCTTGTTCTAAAGTCAATATTATATGTAAATTATTATCATACAATTATAGTTCAGAAAGATTTCATATTGCGACCTTGTTAAGAAAGGCTCGTCATGTATTATTATGCCACGCATGTCAAGAGATCCTGTTTATTTAATTGATTTATCGGATGAGACTACCATGGATAATTTTTTCTTATGAGCATAGAAATTGATTTCGAAATCAATTATGCAAGTATTATCTCCACAAGGAATGTTAATAAATAAGAAAATTGAATAATAATCCTCTCAGTGATAACGACTCGTTGTCTATTTTCCCTGTCTCATATACTTTTTCAATAATTCTATACACATGAAAGAGGATATACATAACCAAGTCCAAACCTGAGAGCAGAACTTGACGACCAACTTCCTCCCACCCAATAAATTCTGAAATGTCACTTTCTATTTAATTTTCCCTGACCAGCATTCCCTCATTTGATGGTTTTCCAATGAAGGGTACAAAAGTGACCCTGCCCCAGCCCTGACATCTTGCTTATTAATATTAAACACATATGTCCTTGAACATGAACCACAACTAGGAATGGCTGCAAGTAGGTGGACATTGCCATGCCTAACTTCCCGAAAGCATCTGGTCTAAATGATAAGATTGATTGTCATTTCAAGTCCATGCTATGTCTCCAAAAAATTGTTCTTCTTAGGACATTTCACGGATCAGCTTAATCAATGTACTAAACCCAATGATTATGCGTGCGCCTGTGCAATTTGATGTGTTATGTCGTGAACATGTTTAGTTGAAGGGGCTATGATTTCCTCCGTACCGGTTTGGCATTATTAGTTCTTTTTAGTTAGCCCGATACATAAAACATGGCCATATATATATATATATATATTGCCCAGAGAGCTACATGTATGACTATTCTTTTCTCCTAATTGCATTGCTTGTCCTCATATGATGAAAGCTTGTTAAGGAAAGTCCGCTTTTGGATAGATTAGCGTAGGTTCCTTTCACGAGATCACATCATGCATCAGATTTCATTTTCGCTCACGAACTTCTTATCCTTATGGGGTTTCGGCGGGTAAAACGTGATTATGCCCGACGTACATGTGGCGCCATTAATACTAAAGTGGATGCAGCCTCAAGGATAAGTCCCGTTTGAAGGAGATTGCAATGTGACAGATCTAGGGATTTTCTCCTGGGCATATGAGCCAGTGTGATGTGTAGGAGTTATCAGCATCATCAATTTTTGTGAGCCCTTGTTCAAGACCACACGGTGGTGGCTTACAGACAGGTCACATCCCCTTGGAGAAGGAGACATCCCTAACCCGAGATGTGAACTTTGGTCCATCAACATCGCCCCATAAAGACCCACCCCCCCGGCCTCCCAATTTCTTTGCCTTGTTTCTTTCTAGGTTTTTAGTTTTTTTCCCATTATGTTTTTTTTTATAATACTATTGAGTATTCAATGTTTAGCTTGACCGATGATCTCTGCGACTATGGCAATATGGCAATATAGGATTTGAGAAGCTGACAGTGTAACAAAAATATATATATAGCAATCATGGTGGGACTCACCTCTAATCTTATGCCTAGCATTCCATTTTCTTGTTGCACTTCTATCTAGGCTAATTTGAGGGTTTAGATCTCAAGTTTTTGTTGGCTAATCTCGTGACTAAGGTCATTAATATTAATAGGTCTAGATTGCATCTTCTTGTTGCTATTGAGAATTTCCTTGAGATTATAAGAAGTATTAGTATGAGATGATACAAGCATGCCACCC
>JAGVVM010011304.1:0-18666 GCA_019149425.1 Psidium friedrichsthalianum
GGCAAGGAGAAAAAGTGGACACATAGTGCTATGTCAATTCCGCCAAAAAGGTACTTAGTCAATTCCTTGCCTAATTTAAATCGTTCATATAATAATAAAGCATCGTTGCATGTAAATTTTACATTATTTTATTCATAACTAACATAATCAAACAATTAATTTATTATATTAAGTGTCAAATTGGACATAATACTAGCTATTTCATAACCTAAATCAAATAATGTCATAACTAGTACTGTTACTGTTCCGTTTTAAACCGATTCTGAAGGATCATGTCGAGTTTCATGAAATCCTGGGACAACATCTTTTCCTTTTCCTTTTTTTTTTTGGCTGGTGGGGCCCACGACCTCCTTTTTTCCTTTTCCTAATTTGTTTTCACTGCAGGTTCTTTTCCCACTTTTTTGCCAGCAGAGAAATTTTAAAATTGCGTAGTGGACCCACAGGCCCGCGTCTAAGTTTTTCTTCGTGGCCTAATACGATGGGCCGCCTCTCAATAACCATCACGTTCATATACCTCTCGATCCGACACGCCGTTCGGTCAACTCTGAAGCCCCCTTCTCTCACCTCATTTTTTGAATTCTTCAAACTCCCGCTCCTCTCTCTCTCCCCCACCTCTCTCTGCGCGAACGGGAGGAAGAAGACGAAGGAGAATCCAGAAATGGCGACGAACATCGGGATGATGGACGCGGCTTATTTCGTCGGGAGATCCGAGATCCTCGCTTGGATCAACTCGACCCTCCATCTCAATCTCTCCAAAGTCGAAGAGGTATTTCGTTTCGAACCCTAGGCCTCGAGCCGGATGACGATTCCTCGAACGAGCGCTTTGAATCTCATCTTCCGTTCTCCCCCTCGCAGGCGTGTTCCGGTGCTGTCCAGTGCAGCTTATGGACGCGGTTCATCCCGGATGGTACCGATGCACAAGGTCAATTTCGACGCCAAGGGCGAGTACGAGATGATACAGAACTACAAGGTTCTTCAGGATGTCTTCAACAAGCTCAAAATCACTAAGGTCTGTTCGCGAAAAAACAAAATAGGCTTTGTACTGAGTGTGTTGGAAGAAAGGCGTGCTTTTATTAGTGATGATGCTCTCTCTTTGTTGGATTTTGATTTGGTGCGGTTCGATGTTGTTTAGCATATTGAAGTGAACAAGCTCGTGAAAGTAGGCCGCTTGATAATCTGGAGTTCATGCAGTGGATGAAGCGGTACTGTGATTCCGTGAACGGAGGAGGTATTCACAAGAAAGTTTGAATAAGCTGTCTAATTGCAAGAGTTGGTGCTGCTACAGTTCATAGATGTAGATTTGTCTCTTGCTCTTCATGCTCCGGGTAGTTGCCTTGCTTTTGATAAGGGTGGATCCCTCTGGTTCTCCTTTTGATTCTAGTCGTTATCTTAGTTATCTATTACAGGTTAAGTAATACTGTGGTCATTCTTTAAGTAAGAATTTGGATTCCATTGATGGGGATCTTGTAGCTCAATTGTAATGGGAGAAGACAGCAAGTAGTCAAAAGCTAAATTGGTCTGAAACAATGTCTTGAACCAGGGGCTCGCAATTGTGCTATTTGATCAAATGTCCAATTCTGGTGATCATTTAGCTGATAACTTTACATCGAGATAAAATAATTGCTGCTGAATTTTCAATTTCACAGTTAGAAAGGATCTTATAACTCTTCAATATGCTAATGGTAAATGTTACATCTTGTGTATGCTCTATGCCCATGCTTGTCTTACTTAACCACGAGATCATGTATCTTTTATAGTATGCTTACTCTATTTTCTTGAAGCATAAAAACTTACATCTGTACTGTTCATTTTGTAAGATCTTGTGCTTCTGGAAGTCAACTATATGAGGTTTGTATGATAGGACTTCTGCAAATGCTAGCTTTTGATGTTGTATTTCGAAATACTTTGTAGCTATAATCCGCTGGAAAGGAGAGAGTCTTCCAAGGGAGGTAAAGAAGCTACCAAGAAAGCACACAGTCACAACCTTCCAAGGGTTCAGGACCTGCTCCCAAAGTTCAGTCCAACAATAATGCCCGTCGTCATGTCGATCCTTCTGCAAACTTGACTAATCAGTCGGCTAAGACCTCCAGAGCAGTTCCTTTTGCAAGTTCAGCATATGATCAACAGGTACTTCTAGTTAGAAGTTGTTGAGCAAGTTGGTTAATTTCTGATAATGACTACAAAAATTATACTGCAGATAACAGAGTTGAAGCTATCAGTGGATAGTCTTGAGAAGGAGAGAGATTTTTACTTTTCGAAACTCAGAGATATTGAGATCTTGTGCCAGTCTCCTGAAATAGAGGACCTACCTGTACTGTTTCTATCAACCATTTGTTTCAGGCATACTTGTTTTGTTTGTCTCCTTTGTTGTCCAAATGCTTTATTTAGTTATTTCTTACTTTGGCAGATTGTGGGAGCAATAAAGAAGATACTTTATGCAGCAGATGATGATGCATCCGTTGTCGCAGAAGCTCAAGCCATGGTGTCGCTACACCAGAAAGAAGCAGACTTGCTGAGTCCCATTGCCGAGGTTCCCGAAGAAAGAACATGCTCAGATACTCAGAAAAGGAAAATCATAATCAACCCGGAAGTTGATGCTGCTGCTAGTACTTTGTCTTCTCCGAGGCAAAGGGTTTTGGACGCTTCTGATGTGCGTTCTAGTGGGTCATCTCTCATGAGTTACTGATTCCCCTTTTTGGGATGCATTTCTTGTTCCATAAGCCGAAAACTGCTTTTGTTGTACTCTGCTTTAACAGATTTTAGACAACTCTACCTGTGCAAAAGCCTATGTAGTTATAAAGGGTTCTAATGCTAGTCGACATGGCATATAGTAGACTATATACTGTCCGACCTTTTGTTAAACCTTTGAGCTCCAGTTAGCTAAATCGATCATGCAGTTTTGACAGATATCTACAGTGATTTTGCATCCTTCACGAGCTTCATAGTGGTTTGTGTTGTTGTGTAGTAGCCACATTGATGGTGGCGTAATTGGAAATGTTCGTGGGAAAGACTGGCGTGTTGGTTCCATGTTCCATGTATAGCTTCTGCGTGGTTTGGTTCGTGATAAGGTAATGCGTTCATAATTCTGAAATGTTTGATAATGTTCTGTTTTGGTTGGAGGATTTTTATGAGTTCTCCACTGTTGGGTTGATGTCTTACTCCGAATGAATTCTTTCAATTTGCTCGAATAAGGTTCTGAACCTGGTTTACTTGATTTGAGCTACTTTTTTTGGCAAATCGTTGGTGGGTGTCAATCAGATTTGTGATTGTCTAAAGACACGATTCTTTGCCATGGATTGGACCACGTTATTTCCATACATTGTCCGTTTGAGGGTTGCAAATGTTATTATCATCTTTACGACTTCCAGTTCTTTAGTTTACATGTATTTTTGGCGGCAACACCTATTGTCTTGAGAAGCAAATCATTGTGCGATTGGATTGCAAAAACCCATAGATCCCTCCAAACAAAACAACAAAAAGAACAAAACAAGGAAAAAGACAAAAAGGGAAAAAGCAAAAAGAAGAAAGAGAATAGAAGTGTGGGCTGTCTTTAGTGCAGCTAGTGTGCCCAAGAAGGGAGAGACCGTAAAAACTGGGGAGGAGAGACAGTCAGTCTATGAGGTGACTCAGGTGAGCAACCAAGGAGAAATTATTCAGTGGTCAGTGATGACCACGTCATTAGCTTACGTGGTGTACGTGGCTCCATCGACACTTGTCTGAAGAGTGACATGTAAGCTTTTTTTTTCTTGGAAGCTAGGACATTAATGAAAGGAGACTCACACAAGCAACATTTAATGCCCCTCTTCTCTTTCTCCACCCCCTCTTTTATGTTTGAAAGATGGACTTTCAATTCCAGCCCTCTCTTTACTTCCATCCTCTCTTTCGTTTCTCCATCCTTGCTCACCTCAAACCCTCTTCTCCTCCTTCGTCTTCGTCCTCGTCGCCTTCATTCTCGTCGTCTATTGGCCTTCCGATTTCCGGGTCTCGAGTTTTTTTTTTCTCGCGAATACTTTGTTTTGGAACCGAAGCTCCAAGTTCGACCAAGTCTTCATTGCCTCCTTGGATTACGGAGCTTGCTTCCTCACCATGTAAATGATGCCCCCCTCCCAAAAAAAAAAAAAAACCCAACATATACTGAGCTATTAGCCAAGATGGATTAAGGTTGGTAACCACTAAAGTTTCGATTTTTTTTCCTTTCCCCTGTTTCTGCGGTAGGAGTCGTTAATGTTGAAACAACCTCTATTTTTGTTTCTTGCTGAGTTGAGGGGCTTGAAGATGGAGAAAACGGCTATGGAGGAGCGCGTTGATGGAGTGATTTTAGGCGGTGGGATGTGCTGGAGAAAGAAAGAGGGCTGCTGCTCAGATTTGCTCTGGCACGTCGCCTCCCCCAAAGCCCCGCCGGTCGCAGCTGTTGAATGAAGGCAGTGTAGCGTGTATGCATGATATATATATATATATATATATAGATAGACAATATATTGAAGGAAGAAGGCTTTGTCTATGTTATAATTTTTTTTTGGTTTATTATACCCACGTACTGAAATTTCTTAACTTTCCTATCTGGGCAATAAATTGCCAAGTTTTGGCTCCGTCTTGATGTAAGGAGATTGGTATTTTGTTGGGGATTTTGTAACGAGATTAGTATTTTCTTGGGGATTTTGCAAGGTTAGCTTTCGTGAAGCGCCATCATTTCCTTTTGGATGAGATGAATTTCTAATGATCCCCTAGTCAACTTTTAGTAGTAAAAACCATACTAAAGCTCAACCACGAGTTATGAATCTAGGTGATGCCCTATGAAATGATCAATTTAGCACCCTATGACCCCTTAGTGGCATGCAACAGCACCTCACTAGCAAAAATGTCGATTGTGTTTAGGTACAACATCTACATAGCGGACATCGAGAAATGGCTTAATTTCTGCTCATTCAAAATTGCAAATAATGCCACAATAGATGAAACAAAAAAAAAGCATATATAAAGGGCAAATATATATGCAAAAAGTTCCTTGTGAAACTAAATCCTTCAAAATTACATTATTATGTCTCAAAAAATCATAACAATTACACATAAGTTGGTTTTGTGTGCTTCCATGTCTCAAAAAAATTATAACAATGAAGCATAAGCTGGTGCTACGAGCTTTCATGTCTCAAAATAATCATAACAATTAAGCATAATCTGGTGCTGCATGCTGCCTTGGTGCAACTTCAGTACCTACATCACCATCAACTCCATAAATCAGCAAATAAGCCAAAAAAATTCCATCACCAAGTGCAAAAAATAACATTATTTCCAAAGACAATCAAATTAATAAGGGCGAAGCTCATTATGTTCTCCAAAACCACTCTTGGACCAGTGAAGGATATTGTGGACTACCAGTTTCAATGGTCTTCCTTCGGATGGCTTTCACACTCAAGTTATCTAAAAACAATGATTAAATACAACTCAATGTGAGAAAAGAAGATTTGCACTTGCCATATGGCTATCGCTAGAAAGTAAAAAATTTAGCAACCTCATTGCTTGCTCACAACATCAATGGCGCCAAGAGAAAGCAAAAGCAGGGACATAGAGCAAACAGGAAAACCTAACCCACATTGAAGAATTCGTACACGACGGATTTCTATAATCGTAAGCTAAATAAACTAAAAAAAAAAGATGGAATCATTCTATTAAATTAAGCAACCTATTGTCACGACCTAAAAATTTTGATCGGTGAAAAATTTCTAGGTTAATGGATTATTAGATTAATTAGATTAACTAACCTAATACAGACTCTCCCAAGTTCTACCGAATCGCAACTTTGATTTTTTTTTTATCACATGATTTTAGAATTTGGAGTCGCCACTAATCATTTTTGGTAGGTCGATTAGAAACCTAAGTAAATTAGCGGAAGAACTAAATTACTTCTACGAACCAGAGATTATGAGTTCGGGGACTTGGTTACACTAGTTAATTAAAACTAATGCCCTTTCGGTATCTTAATTCCATGGATATCCTAATTTTGCAACTCAAGTTTGGTTTACTCCTAAGGTTCTAGTGAGGTGTTCTCTTTCTGTATTTTCACTTTTTAGATGGAATGTATGGATGGTAATGGGTGCATGAATAAGCAAAACGTGAATAAGCAAATATAGACACGCAAATGTATACATGCGAATGTGGACATACAATCATGAACATGCGAGCATAGATATATAAATATGACATGCAAACGTGAACATACGTTAGATATGAACATGGACACGCAAATACGACATATGAACGTAGACATGAGGATACGACATACGAATAAATCATCAAAAATAGCATTGACAGTCGAAATGGCTCGTTTCCTAATTTTTTGAGATTTTTCTAAATTCCTGAAATTTTTCAAGACAATTTCCTATGAGGGGAAAAATCATCATTTTTGAAAAGATCAAGAAGGAAAATCATTAAAATTGGCCAGTCAAAATGGCCCGTTTCCTAATTTTTGGATTTTTCTAATTTTTCTAGAATTTTTCAAGACAATTTTCCTATGTGGGGGCAAAATGGTCATTTTGAAAAGATTAGGAAGGGAAATCAATAAAAATAGGATTGGCCAATTTTTTGAATTTTTTTTGTTTTCCATGAATATACATGAATTAATGACAAAACGAATACGTATGCGTTATGGCAAAGTATGCATGAGCTATACTATATGAAATGCACATGAATAACTTTTTTTTTTTGTATTTTTTGAATGTTTGGGTTTCCCATTCTGGAGTTTAATGGTGCAGAAATTAAATTGTAGAAAAGTAAAGGTAGTAAATAAAGAACCTCCAACGGGTGGGTCGGCCTTCCTATTCTGGGGTTTTGATGGCAGAAATTAAATTGCAGAAAGTAGAGGGCTGTAAATAAAGAACCTCCAACGGGTGGTTCGGCCTTGGCTCGGCCTACCCATTCTAGGTTGACGGTACAGAAAGTAAATTATAGAAAGTAAAGGTAGTAAATAAGAATCTCAACGGGTGGTCGCCTTCCCATTCTAGGGTTTGATGATGCAGAAATTAAATTGCAGAAAATAAATGCAGTAAATAAAGAACCTCCAACAGTTGGCTCGGTCTTGCTCGGCCTACCCATTCTGGGGTTTGACAATATAAAAATTAAAATGCGGCAAATAGAATACAGTAAATAAAGAACCTCCAGCAGGTGGCTCGGCTCACCATTTTGGGTTTGATAATATAGAAATCAAAATATAAGAGATAGAATACAAGAGATCTTTGCACCACCAAGTATGGGGTAGAATCTGCCGCAATTTGGATTCGGATCTTTTAAGTGAAAAATGCGAAAAAATTGCAATACGAATACGACATGTGAATATGACACTGCATAATCGAATTTTAAATCAATCCATTGAGGTCGAAGATTTTAATGGTTAGGATCGTTACCTGATTTGACGGATTTGATTGCCGAATTCGGATCTCGTGTCATCTTATGGACCAAGATTGTGGCTCGAATAATGGGGATGAACTCGTGACTTGTGTTGATCGGTAGAGAAATTGATGATGGTAACACCTAGATTTAAACTCCCGCTATCTTCAAGACTCTCTTTTGGAAAGAATTCTCTCTCTTTTTTTTCTTCCTCTGTAATTTTTCTTCAATCTCCCAAAACCATTTCAAACATTTCAAATTTTCTCTAAAAAAAAAATCCCCCCCCTCTAAACTCTTTTTCCTCTTTTATAGCCCACTCATTTATCTCTCATTCTAATTTCTCCACTAACTCTTCTTCATCTTCATCTTCCCTTCTCATCTCTATCTCACATCCTAATTTCTTCACAACTCTTCTCCATCTTCATCTTCCCTTCTCCATATCTATCTCCCATTCTAATTTCTCCACTAACTCTTCTTCATCTCCATCTTCTCTTCTCTATTCTCATCTCATGTTATTTTCTCCATCTATTCTTCTCCATCTTCCCTTCTCTATTCTAATCTTATTTTCTCCATCTATTATTCTCCATCTTCCTACTCTATTCTAATTTCTCCATAACTCTTTTTTAGTTATTTACAAAATAATCCATCAAGTGTTAGTATTTGCACTCTAGTCCTTGAGATTCTAATGCAAAATTCAACTAAGCCCCTTTTACAAAATTAAGTCATTCTAGGTACATTGGCCTAAGATGAAAATTCAAATATTAGAGGATAATGTCACAATTCCTAAAAGTGAAAAATAAAAATAAAATGACTTGAATTGGATTTTTTTAGGCCAATTCGAGATTATGCTTGTGAAGGAACATATGACCCCGAATTGTATTTTTTGAATTTATTATGGCCAACATGAAAGGGATTTAAAATAAAAATATTGACTTTTTTTTTTATTTTTGTGGCCTCAAATGTTATTTTTCCCCAATTTTTGAGTATTTTTTATTTTTCAAAAAATATTTAAAAATATGAAAATATGAAAAATAACTTTTTGTTCAAAATTGATTCCTTAGACTTGCCAAGGTTTCAAAGTTGATTTTTCAATTTTCTCATTTTTTCTTGATTTTCTATGAATTTTCGAAAATAAAATAAAAAAATGCTAAAAAATACTAAAAATATGAAAAATAATTTTTTGTTCAAAGATGGTTTCCTAGGCTTGGCCAAGGTCCCCAAAGTTAATTTTTAATTTTATGAATTTTTATAAATTTTCTATTAATTTTTTAAAGAGAAAATGTGATTAAAAATCAGGTTTAACACCTATCATACCTTGGGTGAGATGACTCCTACGCATGAAGAGGCTTTTCTCTTCGCTTCTCCTCGATGCTCTTCATTCTAGTATTTGGTACACCTTTTGGTCGTTTTCGAAGGGGATCACGTACTCGAATTTCAGAATTTTCTGCAACTTCATATTCATCACTTTCCACCAATAAATCAACATAATAATTACCTGTTAAACATTGCATTTTCTTTTGTAATTTGGGAGCGAAGATGCAATAGAGTTGTAGTTGCAAGCTCCTCTATAACATCATGATTCGCACTAGAGTTCATAACACTAAAAGCCAACCGCATCAACTCTTCAAACGCAATGTCTTTGATTTAACTGCACTATGAGAGCTTTGTCCTACCTCATCACAAGGAGTCCCTTGCTTTGCAACTTTTGTCCACCTCTTCAAAATGTAATTGTGATGGAATACTTGTGACATTCACAACATGAATCAAGATGCACAAAATATGCCTACACAGCCATTCTTGAATTCAAATAACTTGCAACTACATGTAATGGTAGAATCGTTCGGATTAAATGGACGATATGCTTCCTTTCATTACTTTCAGTTCCCAAGATATAAATATGCAATGGCCCATCAACTTCTGAACTAAGAACATGTTCAGACAAAGCATGCAAGAACTCAGCTGAAAATTCCTGTATATGACATGAGTGTATACATTTGCAGCACGTTTCAAAATTCCACTATTCTCAACCATAATACGTGGCTTTCCTCGAGCACACTCAAAATCATCAACAACTTCAGTGTTGCGCATTTTTTCTGCTTGCTTTTCATATTGATGGACAAACTCGGACAAAGTCATAGTCTTACATACCATATCCTGAAAAACATTATTTGTGCTCTCACTTCTTTGTGTGGATCTAATTCTTGGGAAAAAACATTACGCCCAAATGCAGGACACCACTTATGCCACAAGCGATATATACTATCTAACCACTTGTTATCCCCCAAACTCCACTCTTCACACATCGCTTTCCATGTGTTCTCCATTTCAAGTTCAGATTCACAATGATATAGAAGCTTTTGCCAATATTTCTTACGAAAATCCATCTTTCCAAGAAGATGTGCAATATGATGCATAGCATTTTTTCAATATGCCATATACACAAACGATGATTAGTATTAGGAAGAACAACTTTAATGGCATTTGCCATGGCATGATCTTGATCAGTGAAAATAGTCTTTGGTGCTTTATTGCCCATTACCTTTAAAAAGGATTGAAATGCCCAAACAAATGAAGCAATAGTTTCATCCGATAGTAATGCACGACCAAAGAGAACATTCTTCCAATGATGATTCAAACCAACAAAAGGTGCACATATCATATTGTGCTTATTTGTACAGTAAGTGGTATCAAACACTACCACATCTCCAAAACTTTCATAATCAATCTTGGACACACCATCAGACCAAAAAAAATTGGTCAGTCTTTGTTCATTATCCAACTGAAATGTATATGAAAAATTGCTCCCATTTGATTGTAAACAATTAAAATGGTCAATGAGACTTTGACAATTACCCACACTAATTAGGTTCCTTTTGTTTGCTTGTGCATAATTATGACAATCACGTAAAGTAAACCCAACATTATCTGGTCCTCTCACTTCACCACTAAGGTAGGAATATACTTTCGTAACCCTTATACCTGCACCGGTCATAGAAGTCAAAATACTTTTACTAGTATCTGGAATGTGCCGATACGACCGTATCAAGTATTTTTGTCTATCATCAAGGAAAGGATGATTGTGAGAATCCTTAAACTCGGTAACTATCCAAACCCCATCATCAATTTTAAATTTAATGTAAGCCTGACATCCCGTTCTCTTCACTGTTCTATAAACATCTCTTTGTTCATGTGGTGGGATTGGTGGAGAGTGTCCTTCACAATTACACAGAAATGTGCATCTACGCAATATTCCTTTACTGTTGTTTGCTTTTTGTCCTTTTCGTACTCCAAATCCCTTGCCAATTGCATATGCATTGTATGTATTATAAGCTTCATCCCTGTTAGCAAATGTCATGCCAATTCTAAATTCAAATTCTTTGTCAACATTATGGACGATGCTATTATCCTTTGGAGCCTCTACAATAAAAGAAAATCTAATCATTGAAACAACAAAAAAGGGTAAAGTGAAAACATATTTAGTTATAAAAAAAGAATTGAGAGCGCATAAATCAAGCTAGTTACGGGGATTAGGAATAATCTAACTCATATATGTGAAAATATAAGTTAGGAAATCTACCACCCTCATCAGTCATCACCAATTACAAGAAATTTGCCTAGAAAGTATGCATCATCAACATGAGAGATAACCCATTTTCACTGAATAATGAGAGCGCTCAAGTTTACCTTCTAAAATCGCTCCATCGATGTGCTCCTCCATTGCCGTCTTCTCCATCTTCAACCCCTCAACTTAACAAGAAACAAAAATAGAGGTTGTTTCAACATTAACGACTCCTGATGCAGAAAAAGGGGAAAGGAAAAAAAAATCAAAACTTTAGCGGTTACCAACCTTAATCCATCTTGGCTAATAGCTCAGTATATGTTGGTTTTTTTTTTCGGGGGGGGGGGGATCATTTACACGGCGAGGAAGCAAGCTCCGTAATCCAGGGAAGCGACGAAGACTTGGTCGGACCCAGAGCTTCGATTCCAAAACAGAGCTATTCGCTAGGGAAAAGAAACTCGAGAGCCGAAAATCGGGAGGCCAGTAGATGACGGGAATGAAGGCGACAAGGACGAAGACGAAGGAGGAGAAGAGGGTTTGAGGTGAGCAAGTATGGAGAAACAAAAGAGAGGATGGAAGTGGAAGAGAGGGTTGGAACCCGAAAGTCCATCTTTCAAATGTAAAGAGGGGGTGGAGAGAGAGAAGAGGGGCATTAAATGTTGCTTGTGTCAGTCTCCTTTCATTAATGTTCTAGCCTCCAAGAAAGAAAAGCTTACACATTACTCTCCAGACAAGTGTCGATATTTTAATGGAGCCATGCATGCCACATAAGCTGATGACGTGGTCATCACTAACCACTGAATAATTTCTCGCAACCAAGAGAGTAGAAGAGAAGAAAAATGGGCGCAATTTTGTGGCCTCGATTTGAAGGCCAAATTTTGACGAAATTACCTCAAATTTCAGAACTTTGTTCGTGGGGTTGAAGTCTATGAGTTGATCGATTTCGTTCATTGGGATTCGTCTATGAATTCTCTAATAGCAATTAGAGTTTTCTTTCCCCTTTTGTATAGTTTCACCATTGTGGTGAGGAAAATGCTATTGTATTCTTGATGTTAAGCCTCTGGTGTGTGATTAGAGAAAAATACCTTTGTAGTGAGGAAAATACTCTTGTATTCTTGATGTTGTGCCTCTAGTGTGTGATTAGAGAAGAACACTTTTGTGTATGTACTATTTTGGGTAATTAGTGGAAGTGATTTTTTTCGTTTTTGATTTTCCACGTAAATTTTGGAATATTGTTGTAATGCCCCACTTTATATAGTTCTAAATTAACAAGGAATGGATGAAATGGATTTGAAAGCTGACTTGGGCCGAAAGAATTAGGACTTGAATTGGACGAAGTTGCCATGCGCGATGGGCCATACAACAGATGGCGGCCGAAAGAAAGCAATCGAGCCCAACTCTATTTGGAAATAAAGCTTTTCAGCCCAACCCAATCCGATAGTGAGCTCGCAGGGTATGGGCCCAACTCCCATCCATTAGCATCTTCAAAGGGCCCAATTTAACCTGCGAAATTTTTGGCCTTCTTGGAGACTAGGTAAAGCCAAGGACTCTACAAGTGGGCAGGAGAATGGAGGCCCAACGTAGCAATAGTTGGGGCCACGGTGGAAAATAGAGGACTCATTTCCCTTCTTGGCCCACCAAAGCAACGGTAATTAGCAGTATAAAAAGAAGAGAAAACCCAGAATTTTCTCTCAAAATTCTTATCTGGAAGTCTTCACCTCAGTCGTGTCACTGCAGGAAATTTCGAGAGCCACTCGACGTAACTTCATCATCGATCAACGACTCATCTTCCCTCAACAATTTAGACCAGCCGCAATGTGACAATTGTCTTCTTATCATTATGCTATTATATTTACTTGTTGTGAAGTTATTTTACTGGATATATTGTTGGTTATTGCTCAATAAAGTCGATTTAGTTTTGAGGGAGATATTAATCATGGATTGACTTAATTTGTCATAAAGTGTTGTCCATTTCTCCCCAACACTCCTTACTAATTGGCTTTTTAAGCTCCCTCAATCCTTTTGGGATTTGTTGTGTTTAGACGGTAACAGTTGTTATCCTTCTAATTTGGTTACTTTGTAAAAATGGTTCGTTTCATAAAAAAGAGAAAAAGAAAAGAGTAAGCTAGTAAAATTTGATTGGTTTTTCATTAATAATTTTTTTGGGAAAGTGAACACACCCAATTCTAGCATGTCAGATGTTAACTCTACAAAATTCAATAACTATTACCAATGAAAATTTATTGTGACAATTACACCACACCATAGTCGAGGCGTTCTAGGCACGCCACTTTCTAAGCCATACTTTAACTAGGTTAAGTTCCTTTTTAAATTGCACAAGCAGAATGCAAATAAGACATTAATGAGAAATTACTAGGATAACACAACCATACTTTCATTACATATTCATCAAACATTAATTCATTATATTCACATACGTGATCTTTTTTATATTTATAGATAAAAGTCGGACACATGCCTATGAAGGGTCTCAAAAAGTGTTCTATCTCTTCTATCGCATGGCGTCTTGATATCAAAAGTGGCCTAACTACATATAGCCACTACTAAAAAGCAATGGACATCTACTCGTCTTTCACTCCTCCTCCTCTAAGTCGATGTACTCCTTCAGGACCACCATCACTACTTCCACTATCATCATCCATAAATCACAATGGTCCCAAAAGCTGATTACCACGCCTAAAGTATGAAGCGACAAATCTACATGGGACTGAGGGCATATGCGCCACATTTACCCATATAGTGGAAGTATAGCAGACAAATATTGAGGTAGACTAGGGAACAGTGACATCTTCTATCGAAGCATCAAAACATATGGGAGCTCTAAGGCGGGCGATAGGCGGTACATCGATACTAAGATTTTGAAAATTATAGAGTGAGCAAAGCCCAATAATATAAACATCTAAATTTTTAAACTACACGATCCACATGTCCCTAGGTAGAGAATCCATTTAAGATAAGTAACTCTAATACACTAGATAAGATCATAGTATAACTATTAGACATTCACCAAGACACATAAGTAAAGGTGAATCACACGACAACTGTAAGCCTTATTCATTAATCTTTCACATTCGTTTTATGGTATACGCTCATCCACTGACCAACCTGCATGCGGTATACGCCATTGGTCGGCCCGCACGGATAACTTCTGAATCACTAATTGGACTTTCAAGTTTTACACACTTGGGCATTTCAACTCGGAGGTATCCCATGATCATATAATAGGAGCATCCTATGATCACACAGCAGCGGCATCCCAAACTCCTAGGGCATCATTGGGTCGCTGGCCGATGGGTATATTTCATATCTCTTAATTCTTAATTCCACACTCTTGCATGCATATCTTTATACGATGTGCCATGTAGACATTCCACACATTATTCGAACAAGTTTACCACTACTCAACATGCACAGATATTAATTTCGTGTAGATATTTCACACATCATTCAAGTGTGTACCTCAATTCAACATACATCAACTATAATGGAGTTTTACACCCCAATCCTTTGGCATCACATGAAGTTATCAAATTGATTTGTAAAATCAAGAAAATCTACGGATCAATAGTTTAAAGGGTAATAAATAACTTTCATTAAGAAATTATTTTCAAATGACGTATAGAAAAGGAAGTTTTAATCAACTTCCTAAACTGACTCATAAGAAAATAGTTTTGAGTATCGATTGAAATCATGAATATTACACAAGTAAATTAATTTGAAAATTCACAAAATTTTAATATGTTATAAATAAGATGATCCTCAAAAAATTTCATGAAGAGTGTAAATTCTAATTTAGCTTGTACAGAATATAGTAATTGAACAATATGAGTGAAAAACAACCATTCAATAACCAGAATAAGGTAATCTGAAAAGGACTATTTCACAGGTCCAAAGTACCCAAAATATTCTAAAATTTTTATGTTGTAGCCCTAGATATCCTTTAAAACTTCTATAAAGGGATTTCGTTCCAATTCAATTTGAGAAAAAATCATGACAAATCGAAAGCAAGCAAAAGTCATGTTTGATTTCGCCAGACACTTGCATAAATCGTGAATGTTTAGGGCCATTAGGCATACTATTTGATCTTAGAAAATTCTAAAATTTAATTATGTTATAGTTCAAGATGTTTTGAACAACTCTTATGTAGAATATTTTGCAAAATTCATCCCACAAAGGGCTGTATAAAAATAGCAAATGTAGAGAGTCCAACAGTTTCCGAACCTGAAACCTATGCTTAAACCACATGGATGACCACCTCAAGGTTATTTCTCAACAAATCAACCACAAGAAGCTCTATAAGCACACATGTTCATCCACTTTCCACATGCATCCAAACATTCTAAGTCACAAATCCTAAACAAAACCCTTAACCAAGCAATCCACAAAGAGGAAATAACATGAAAAGAAAGGAAATGCTAAATATCGAAATAAGAAAGTTTTTCCTCTTCAAGTTTTTGAATTTCTACTATAAAAATGACAAAATTTGATAAGCATCAGTTTGACCTACTTTTTCAACTCAACTCGTTAGTTTTCAATGGATTTTTTGGAAAAAATAATTATGCACGACTTAATGGTAAATTATTTCTAATCTACTGTTATTAAGCTTCTCTTGTTGCCGATACTCTTACGTCCATCTCCAAGGTATCCATCACATTAGGTTTATAAGTCACTAGAGCACATCCAAAGCTGATATCAAATTGATGCTCATCAAGTATTTCCCCAAAATCCATTGAAAATTAAAGAGTTGGGGTGGAAAAAGTATCTTAGATTGATGCACCTCAACTTTTGCCCTTTTTGTAGCAAAAATCAAGCTGTAGGCTTTAAGAGGTGGTGGCAGCAACGTCTGGATAACTCTATATTGTTGTGCCACCTGGAGAGAATAATACTTAGTAGCTTCACTAAATTCGATCAAATGAATCGGTTTCGTTCCACCGTTGGCAAGTCGAGCCTTTTTTACTTCGAACCGACTAACTTGCCATCGAAAACCTTTAGGATGTGGATCTTCTATAAGTGCTAGCCCTTTTGAAAAATCATAGTCCGGAATTTTCTTTTGTTTATTCTTGAAAATCACGATAGGATGAGAAAAATTCACGATTTTTTTGATCGAGACAAGGTCCTTACAATACTTTATATTTGACAAAAACCAAATTAGCAAAGGTCATTGAAAATCGCAAAACATTCCATTCTCCCCGTTTAAATTTAGTGAGAGAAATGAAAGTCTCGACCAAGATAGCATGGACCAAGTTCTTTCCATTATATATTTGTTGAACCGCAAAAGCAATATAAGAATTAAGAGAGTTTTGAAAGTATGAAAAAATCACCAATTTGAATAAAGTTAGTAGAAAAATTCTTACCATTTTGTAAAGATAATACTTCATCGAAGTATTTCTTTAAGAACAAAAAGGGGCAATTTCCACAATTGGATTTTAAAACCTTTTAAATTTCTTCCACATTTATTCTTAGAAATTCGACTAGAACAATTGCAGGATCTAATCCAATAGATGGACCAATCAATTCTGTATCTAGAGATTTTTCAATAAGCGAGCTATATTTTTCCAAAGTAGGAGCTCATGCTCACTTAGAATAATGTAGAGGTGACGGGGCTCCAAAAATGCGCCAATGCATATATAATACCCGAACGAGTTTGAATATCCAGTAACGATGCATGGGTCGTGTTATCAAAATGGGTCAATCATTCGTCCAATTTTGACTTTAGTGAGATGATAATCCAGATATTCTTTCTCCCCATGATCATGGATTGATACTCGAAAATTCTAATGGCATAAACCAACCCATAATAACAATGTGAATACATAAATTGTAAGATAAAGTTGAGAATTTACCCATGAAAAAATCACAATCACAAACACATGCACATGGATTCATATTCATTGATTAATGATCTTTTCAAAGTGAAAATCCGAAAAACGAACAGAATCAAAAAGCCTTGGTCGGGTTGGTATTTAATAATAAAATAAGATCAATATCATTTTCAAGTGTTTAATGAAAGGATAAGATCAATGTTACTTTCAAGCATTAATGATAAATGATAAGCATCAAGTCACTTGCAAGCATGAATAATAAGGGATAAGCCCCAAGTCACTATCAAAGACATTGTGAAGGAAGCTAAGAACTTTGTGAAGAGGCTAGAAAGCTTACAAGAGAAGTTAGAAAATTATTATAAATAAAGCTACTGTTTTCCTCATTTCGAACATCCACCAATTCTCCCTCTCTTTTTTGCTCGAAAATCCCGCATCTTATCAAACATACGGCGTGTGACAAAAAAAAAAAAAAAAAACGAGGCTTTTCAAACAAGCCAACGCACATAATAGCTCGAATAAGGGTATATCAACCAAATACAAGAAAGTAGCCAGTTTTGCTCCGTTCGACCCGAAAGTCGAACGGAGCCAAACTTGACTCAAAACGGGGCAAAAATAGGGGATGTTAGGCAAACCTGTTTAGGGCACGAAACATGACGATCGCGATCAGTTGGTGCTTAAGTAGTGGTGTAAGGAGGTTTGTGGATGACGATGGTGCTTTGCCGGGACTTTTGGCTGCTCAAAATTCTCATCTCTCTTCTGCGATTTCTCTTTCTCTCTTTCTCTTTTTTTTAATGAAAAAAATCCTCTTCGGTAAACCCCAGCTCTCTTTTCTCCCCTCTTTAATGAAAATGGCCGCCTGGAACTAATGAAATCACCTCCTTGCGCTTGTACGAGCTCTCCTCTTAGTGCAGCTGCTTTGTTGAGAAATCAAAACCATTATTGTCGGAGCCCTCCCCCCAAAAACTAGCCCGATCACTGCCCCTCATATCGGCAAAAAAAATTGCGACACATTTGCGCTAGAGCGAGGCGAACTATTACTAAAATATAGGATAGGACGAGTGCAGTTGCTTCCAGGCCTACTAAAAAAAAGTAATGGGTCATGCGCATCGTGAGGACGAAGCTAAGAAAAAACATGTGCCTACTTGCTGCGTGCTGCAGACTTTGTCTGCGTGGAAGATTTGCCGAGTCGATATCGATACACTCTATCTAGGCCCTGTGTATTTATAGCAAGGAATATCGCCGCAAGAGCTTAAAAACATAATATGATGATAGAATCTAGACAGCAGTCACCAGTAGCTTGAGCAGACAGGGCAAATGAATCTCGGACAATAACACAAAGGATTAGGAAGACTTAAAAAAAAATAAATGCTTCGTTTGATTCTTGACTCGCTGTCAACACAAAGCACTAGAAAGGATAGCGAAAAGAAAAGCTTCTTGTCACGAGCAGGGACGAATACGATCCCAAAACAGTGTCCCAAGACCCTTACCCCAAGACGCCAGGTCAGGTGGAAGATTCCGGGTATTGGGTATCTAAGGCCGAAATGAGCAACGCAGTTCATATTGGTGGAACACAAAGAGAAAAAGCTCGGTATTCACTAGGAGAAAAAGTGAAAATAACTAGAAAAGAGGAAATCTAAGGGAAGGCCTGGGATTTCGCGATTTACTAGATTCAAAGAGCCTTGCAGCCAAACAAGCAATCTGCGCGTTTGAGCAATCAATCAAATTCTCCTATGGACATATTAACAGCGCTTACTACCCACATAGGATTTCTGGCAAATGCAACAACAAGGCCTATTAGAGCCGTCAGGGGCTGGCAGAGTTGATAACAGAAGAGACTCTATTGAGCCTTCTAGTTATGTGGTGTCGCAACGGGACCCCCCTCCC
>JAGVVM010011306.1:0-11113 GCA_019149425.1 Psidium friedrichsthalianum
TTATTGTTGCTCATGATTTAATTGCATTAATATCGGTGTTGCTTGTAAATTTGACGAGATTGTTGTGAAAATATTGTAGTAGAAGGGTCAGAAGGAAGACATATTTTTCTACGGAACTCACTTGACTGTTCTAATGTTGTTTTTTTGTTCACTAGTGCCACAAATTTGAAAAAAACGGTCATTTTAGTGTTATCGGTGATGTGCCCGCTGGAAATCCAACGTGGACCTGAAAGCCAACGTGTACACTGTAATTTAATGTGGGCCTTTTTTTTTTTGAATTTTTCAATAAGTTTTTCAAAAATTTTTTATTTTCGCTTGTCCTTTTTTCTGTGCCGATTAGGTCACCGCGACCCTTGCTGTGCTCTCAAATGAATCACCCAGTTTTAGGTCGATGGCTGCCTCACCTCTCAGTTTTGTGGGGGTCCAGTAAGGCCCTTCACCTAGTTTGGGCAATTCTGCCATGGCCTGGCGAGGGTTGCTTGGTGACTTTGCCGCCCCCCACCCCCCCCCCAAAAAAAAAGGAAAACAATGAGAAAAAATAAACAAAAATATTAAAAATCCATGTGGTGTTTTTCATTTTTTTTCAAAAATTCCACATCAGATGAAAATAAGTAAAAAAATCCACATATTTGATTTGCTGGAAATGGTGCTCAAATGATCAATTTACTCTATGTGACATTTAAGTGAGCAAAAAAAAAAAGTTATGGCACTCAGTGAGTGCTGTACGAACATTATGGCGGTCCTGTTCTTGTCCCATTATTGTCTATAAAAATTTATCAAAACTAACCAAGAAATATGTCAAAAATTCTTTAATTTAAATAAGCAAAAGGAACATTTTAGTATTTTAAAATTGTTTATTTTCATGCTCTTTTTTTTGTATATTCAATTTATTTTTTCATAAACAAAAAGCTCTTTCCGCGGCTAAAGTGTGGGGTTGTTCTCCCATTGAAATTAAAGTGGGTGTGGCAGTGTTTCTTATCCATAAATTTTGTTGTCTGACAGTCAAATAATCCATAAAACTTAGTCACATCCTCACCTTGTTTCCCATCTTGAACAGCTCCAGATAGATTTTTCAATTAATAGGTCTGTATTTTTTTTATGCAAAGGTAACGAATGAAAGGAATCATCAGATAATCTTCTCTGGCCTGGAACAGATTTGCACGTGAAGTGTGATATCTTGGAATCTTTCAAAACACACATTCTCGTATCACTTTTTCTAGTTCCAGAGGCCTGAATGGGCTCCCAGTCTATTCTGCAATTGCCTATATTTCTGGACAATTTTCTGCTGGGCAATTCTTAGGATTGTGGGGTTCGTTGCCATGGTTCTTGTTCTCTGGTACCGCCTGTTTTTGTTCCACTGTTCCCAGCACTTGTGCAGCAGCTGGATGTCGCATAGCTCCTCCGGAATTGCTGATTTTGCTTGCGTTATTGGCCTTTACATTGCTGTTACGATACTTGTTATGTTTATGGGGCAAGCGGATCCGTGGGTATGAATATCCCCTTAAGCAATATGGGGCTGGATTTGATGTCAGTGCAGAAGGTATGGATTCAATCAAGTTCATATGCTTGAACAATATAGACTGGATGTTAGTCAGGTGCATTACTTGTGCATTGCAAGTCACATACCTTTTCCCCACGCCTGCGCCTCTGTCTCTGTCTCTGTTGGTGCATGTGGGATTCAGATATTCTCTATTTGTAGGGAGGGGCTCTTGCTACACATGCATTGTATTCTTTGTATGTAAATAGACTGAACGGGCATTGGCATCCAGTAATCTACTTATTCATTTATAATCAACTTTCAGAGTAGTACTAAAGTGATGTTGTAGTAGTAATCTGGTGTTTTCATATATAGCTGGAAACTTTGTGGAACTTACTGATCATGGATCTTATTAGAGCAACTACTAAGAAGTCATCTAGTAATACAATGAATTTTGAGATTTTTCAACAAAGTTAAGTTCTATTTCTCACCTATGCAAAAATTTTGACCAAAACATTTTGCTTCTGCATTGAATTAAATTTCAGGACCCTGCCATAGGTTTATGTAGATGTACTTGCAAAATATTTTCTTGCAATGGAGTCAAATTGAGCTTGATCGAGAGCTATCTGCAAAATGCTTGATGGAATCAGGAAATCTATTCAATACAATTAAAATTGTTCAAATGATATTGAAAATACATCATTGATTTGACTAAGTGACTAAACGTTTACAATTCTGGTCCAGCAAATGCTTAGTACAAGGTAAGAAGTCCTCTATTAGCTTGTTTTGCCTTTTTGTTTGGAAACAGTTTGTTTGTTGCTTTTTTGTGGAGGGCAACTGCAAAGCATTTCGATGCAAATCTACAGACAATACCAGATGTTGAATAGATACGAACTTTAAAACAGATGTTTTTTTAAAGGGGAAAGAACAAGGACAAAAACTACACTGAAAGATGATTAGTTAGAGAACCAAATCTGAACTAGTGTTTGTGCGCGCAAGTGAGAGAGGGAGGGAGGGGAGGGGGAGGGGTTTGGGGAGAGAGAGAGAGAGAGGTGTAAGACGCCAAATAAACGCCTCCAGGCATTTTTAACAGGCACTAAATACTAGATTTGGCTTGTGATGATTCGAACAAATTTTAATGAACTCAAGGTCCGTTTGAAATCTAATGCTGCAAGTTGAACGTCACGATCTTGAATAATAATGGTTCAAGCAGTCCAGCTGTTTGGTTTCATTTATTTGCCTTTAATACTGACTTGAGATTTATGCAGTTGTTTCCTTTTAAATTCTTTTGTGGTGCTGCACTGGCTTTAGTTCCTCATAGTTGCGATGGATGAGATGTTTCCAAGGGATTTCTTCTTCATGAGCTCATTTCAGCTTTTATTTTTTTTGGCAGATCCAAGCTTTTTTTGAGGGGTTTTGGTTGGGGGAATTTTGCTTGGTTTTGTCCATACAGTATGTTAATTCATTATTATAGGCTGCGTGAGTTTTTTCTGGCCTCCAAGTCTCATTCATCACTCTAGATGCCATGACAAGGCTCAAGTCATATGGGCAATGCTTGTCTTGGTCGGTCGAGGTGCTTTGCCGGCAATTGCTGTTGCGTTGTGGCAGAAGTTGCTTTTCAGATCTTGGTTAATTGAAGAAGTTACTGCTGATCTTGATATCATCAGGGATTATTTTGTCAGGGCTTGCGTTCTCCCTGTTCCAGAGGTACATTGCTAATTTAATCACGTTCCTTCCCACTCTTGAACTCTTTTGTTGGCGGAATATGTGTATGGGGGCCAGGAAAACATGTTACTCGATATATGACAAGTAAATCTGTACTCTGGAAATCTGGTTATAACTTGGGTGACCACCCTTTTTATATTTGGAGTACTTATGCAAACTGTTTAACCTGTCCTCACTGAAATCTGGTTCTTGGATTAACCGTGTGTGGCAATCTTTCGTTTTTACTGACGAAAGTTTTCATAATAACATTCTGACGATTGAAGGCAACCTTATATGACTTGCCAAACTTGCCTTCTGGAAAGGCTTAGATCTGTTAGTGTCGTGTCACCTTCTTTACCAGCTACAATGAGACGACGTCCTTTCTTCTAAGCTTGATCTTTATACATGCGTCAACTGTTTCACCCTTTCTCTTTTAGGTTAATGCATCTACTTTGAACCCGGTTCATCTTTCTGTAATGCACTCGATCAATATACTTCTGACCCTGATCCTCCCCTTGAGTCAAACTATGATACTTTACTTATTCGCTGAATTTCAGGTCTCCATGGGCGATACCTGGGGCTATGCTCTTATCACTAGCTTGTCTGGGCTTCGACATATCAGTGAAGGTAGCCTCGCCGTTCCAATTGGGCTCCGAGCAGGGATAATAGCCTCAAGTTACACACTCCAATCAGGTGGCTTTTTGGTACACAACCCCAACTTCCCGCTTTGGATAACCGGGACTCATCCTTTCCAACCATTTAGCGGGATAGTTGGCCTTACGTTCTCTTTGGTGTTGGCAATTATGCTCTATCCAAGAGAAGGCCGCCATGAACAAGGAACTTATGCGGGAGGTAGCTACTGACTAGTGGATTGATGCACAATTTGGAGGCCATAATAGGACTCTGCATTCTGGGTAGGCGCATCGGTAGTTAAGGGAGTTCGTTTTAGCCCTCGGCCGTTTTTTCATCTCATTTTACTCAAGGTGGTGTAGATAGAAATAGAATAGGTCAGATTAGAAGTAGAAGGCAATTTTGACGGGGGGGTGTCGTGTCGATGCATATGTAAATAACGGAATCACATGAAATTGTACAGTATGAGCTCTCACCACGTGCTGTTCTTTTTGTATATATTGTCCTTCCTCTATACGGCGGATTTGCACAGCTGCCCGGAACAGAACGGTCCATTCCGATATACAAGTTTTCCTTCTGATTTTGTTGAAGAGGACTTAATTTCACTTCTCATTTCAGTCTCTGCACTTATTTTTGGATTCGTCTGTGCCCATCTATTCAACGAATCTCTGGTCCTGTTGCTGCTTTAGTAACAAGACGTTTGGATCCACATTGCAAGCTTAGAAGCGAAGGAAAATTGCTCGAACATTAACTTTCGATGTGGGGAAGGCAGGTAAATTGAGGGGGCACTAGGGGAAAGGAAGGAAAAAGCAACTCTACTGAGTTGACCGTCTGAAGAAACTAACCAACATACATTCTCAGAAGAAACAAGGACAATAAAAACGACGAAAGCAGTGGCAATTATCGCTCAACTCTTGAAACTTGCTCTTCCTTCATCTTAAACTCACTCAACGGCAAGGGGAACGACTCGGCCTGTCAAGACAGGAGCAGTATGATTCAACACAAGGAGTTGAAATATACGTGAAATATACGTGCGATTGTGGCCACTTACCAATTTCCGATACTTGAGGGCATAGAACATTTCGAGGTAGCGGCGACTCTCGAGACGGTCAAGATTTGAGACATGCTTCCAGAAGCCGTACACGGCTGTCAGGTTGAGCAGCCTCTCGGAGTATAATCTGCCATGTAACCTGCCAAAAGCAAGCACCACATGTTATCCACTTCTTCCTTGAACAAGTTGAAATGTTCTCTCTTCTCCCTATCGAATGACTCAACCTAACAAGAATTGCCATCCTTACTTTTCTGGATTCTCTGCATTGAAGCCTGCGAGATCTTGTCCAGTGGCTTGGGTCCCGCCTTGCACTTCTCGAAGAAGTCCACGAGGATCTTGGCTGCCTGATCCCCGTGATAGGGATCGTGTGGAATCCGGACTTGCCGTGCACGATGATCTCAGCAGGACCGCCGTTGCAAGTCGCGAACGTTGGCAATCCACACGTCATGGCCTCCACCACGGTCAGTCCGAAAGCCTCGTAGAGAGCGGCTGCACGAACGCTCCCTTTGTGTCACAGATGTACCGGTAGAGCTCTCCGTTCCTCACTCGGTTCATCTGGGAGGAGATCCACCTGAATTGGCCATTCAGATTGTACGTCTCAATCAGCCCGTACATCTTCTTCATCTCGGCTTGCTCTTCCAAGTCCTTAGATTCCTTCCTCCGGTCGCCACCGACCACAACCAAGTTGACCAGTTCTCTCAGGCGGGTGTTCTTTCCATACCACTCGACCAGCCCTGTCAAGTTCTTGACACGGTCCAGTCTTGCCATGGTGAACAAGATTGGCTTGTTCCGGTCCTTCAATATGCATCTGTTTTGACATTGACCAACACATCCCCATCAGTTTTTGTTTTGAGTTTGAACATAATCTTCAAAACACAGGATGCTAACTGTTGGTCCAAGTTGGGTAGGGAGGGGAAACAAACTCACAGGTGTTTCCTTGTTCTCCACATCGCTGAAAAGAAGTTCTTCGATCTCGGCATGGAAAGATTTCAACCTCCGCTTCTCCTCCATGTAGGGGAAATAGATGCTCATATCGGCTCCTGGTGACACAATGTTGAACTTGGGATCAAAAACATCAATGCCATGGACGACTCGGTACAGTCCAGAAGCGTAAAAGCGGTGTGGGACTCATATTGCCCGACCGTGTCCTTGCTGAAAACACATAAATTATTCGAGCAGTTTAGCACATTGAGATGGATGGAGGAGCCTTTTGCATGAATCCACATCCGAAAGAAAGATCAGTTACCTTCCAGCAATCTCCTGGAAGTGCTGGTGATTATAAATCGGTGTGGTTCATGGCTATGAGATCTGCCGTAAACTGGCAAGAGAAATGATATTTTTCCTCAAACTTTTTCCAGTAGATGTCAGATTCCGGGTATTTCGTCTTCTCAAGGGCGTGAGCTATTGTGCCTGTATAATAAATCAGAAGAACACTTAGTATTCGGTTTTTTAGTCAAATCATAGTGCCACTGTAGAGTAAAACTAGGAGGGACGAACCTGCGTAACGCCCAACTTATGGGCCAGCAAAGAAGCAACAATGTTGCCATCACTGTAATTGCCAATGATCAAATCAGGCTTCCCTTGTAGTTCTCCAGCAATTTCATTGGCAACATCCTGATGAGAGAAGGTAAGGTTAGTTTTCTTATTACGAAAGATTGGAACGTTAAAAAGAAATCCTCGCAGAGCATTATCTTAGGAGCTGATATACCTCAGTGTAAGTTTCCAAGTAAGGCCACACTTCGAATCGTGAAATCCACTTGCGGACCATCCCTTTCTCCGTTCTAAAGGGAACTCGAAGAATGTGGGAGTACTCTGTTCCGAAAACCTTTTCAAGACGCTGGTTGCATGTGGTTCCTACTGCATCAGGAAGTAGACGAGTGACCTGCAGCCAAAAGGGCAGGACACAGAACAAACATAAGGAGTTAGTTGCATTGGCCAGCAAAACTATTCCAATATCAGTTAAAAACAAGAACCTACGATGAGGATCCGAGGAGTAATATCCAGCCCTTGTGTTTGATACAGTGAAGCATCTCACTCTCCAATGCACGAACTTGGTCCAAGATGTACACAACCTACAAATTGAGTACAACTCATGATGACAAAAATGCATGTAGAAAAACTGGCAAAGAGACGCTAAATCAAGATTTGAGACAACTAATGACCTGGCCACCAGTATCAGGATATCCGAGGACATCATCTTGGGCAAAGTAACCGTGAGGCGACATGATAACGACATTAAAGACCATGGGGATTCTTCCCAAGAAATTCTGGAGGGTGCACGGATCAGGAGCCTCGAGTAGATCCAGCAGAAGCCGAATCATTTCGAGCACACGCTCAGCAGTGTCACCCCAGCCCCTCTCCAGCCCAATTTCCTGGAACTTGTGCTCGAACTGAGAGTAAGCCGTCTCGGGTTTGAGGGTGGAGAGGTACTCCTCTGCCTTCCTCAGGACATGTTGGAGGGAGAAGACGTTTGAATTCTTGTGTTCACCATCATGTTCTGCATCGCAGATCACTATAAATGAGCCATGAATTTTTTATGAAAAAAAGGGATTCAGTCCATGGCATCTAAAATATGAGCAACTCTGAATTGTCCCTTCAACAGTCATGAAGTTACGGGAATGTCACGACGTTACCTTTGGGTTGTCATTTGTGCAATCAAGTTATTATAAGTACTACATAGACGCGGCACATAAGAAATAGATCTGAGAGAGTGAATCGAGTGTTATCAGCCCCGGGCTTACCTTGCCCTTGTAGCAATGAACTTGAAGGAACTCCAGCAGAGGGTGCAAGCTCTCCTTGTCATGGAAGAGCTTGGCCGAAGGTGGCGGTTGAGGAACTCCACCCCATTACCAATGGACTTTGAAAGAGTAGGGCGAGGAAATTGGGCAGTGAATGGCTCAAGTCCAATTCAAGCACAAAGTTCCCATTCAAACTGCAACAGAGTAAACGGCATTCATTTGCATATTATAGGTCTCATGATGTAATCACATGACAGCCAGCAATTCACAAAATTCAAGTAACATGCAGTCGTTTGGCTAAAAGCAAAGTTAGAGACAGTCCATGTGGTACTAAAAGCCAAAAAAGAAAAAGAGTAAGACTTACTTTCCATTGACAAGTTCTTCCTTGAAATGAAGAAACTCGGTCACTCGCAACTCCTCAACGACAAGGGCATGGACATTTACCCTAATGTACTCCCACACACCAGGCCTGGGACGAACAGCAAGGGCAATCCATGGAGGCAAGACTATTGCTTCCTAAATGACCAAAGCATATCGATAGAACAATAAGAGAGATGTCAAACGGAAAAAAGAAAAAAAATCATGAGCAATAATACAATCATATTAGAAGAGGTAATACCTGACTGGATCTCAAGATTTCTCCAAATGCTCCTTCCGCCGAGCTTTTTCCTGTGTTTCCTCAGAGATCGCCTCAAACTCGGCAATAAGTTGATGATGCTGCAAGATACCCTTCCTTTGGCTTCGACCCTGCAGAGTAAAAGAACCTGTATACTGTCAGAAATTTAAATCTATAGCATCTTCGGTTCTTCCTGTCTAATTATCTTTGTACTGCTCCTTATGTTGTAAAGTAGCAGAATGAAAGACGCCTGTAGAATTGTGCGATCACTATAATATCGATGTCCATTGCAGAGTCACTACAAGGACCAGAAGTGACAACCTGGCGAGGAAAGCCAAAATGTCATTACGATGCGCCAAGAGGGTCTCATCCAATCGTTCACGGAGGCTGTGAACACGCGTAAGCAACCGTTCTGCCATGTCTGAATCCTCTCAGAACCTCAAGACTGCAATACAGATGAAATGGTAGTATAAGAAACCCTGATCCAAATAGCCCAAAGCCTCTTCCCTATAAAGGAGAACATCATCACCAGAAAGTCAAATCCTACCAGAACCGTAATCATTCAGTAATGCTGATGTATTGAAAATGCACCACCAACTGCCGCATGTTTTACTACTTGATAATTATGTGGTCAAACTAATATCATGAGTATATGACTCAATAGTGAGGATCCCACTGGGACTGTGCCACAGCCTAAACCACATGAATGAATAATTTATGCTCGATGATAAAACCTTAACAGTCACGTTGCGCGAGATCCAGCAACCTGAAGTGTCTGGTAACAGGGAAGCGGATCTAGTTCACTCACGGCATTAAACAAATCCTTATCATTTCTGAAGAAGCATACCAAGTCTTCACCTCAAGAAGAATTCCTCATATACCATGATAATAGGACCAAGACCGAACTTTTTCCACAGAAAGTGGAAATTTGACATAATGACACAACCATGCTTGAAAAAAAGAACGTATCAACCAAAATAGTCAATGTGATGATGCTTTACTTGACTGAAGAAAAAGAAAAAAGAGAAACACATTTGTTCAGCAAAAGACATTAAAATTGTCCTCCGCAAGAGAGCAATCACCCCATTGAGTATGATATGAAAGAGAAGTGAGTTTTACCCACGGGTGCTAAAAGGAAGGAGAAAAGTTTACAGATTCAGGGTATTTGAGCAATGTCTCAAAGATTTCCCACGCAATCTGGATATATGGCTGATTGATTAGCTACAGACCTTCAACACTGGAGAAGAAACAACTAAGATCAGCCAGAAAGACAATGGTCACTAAATTACGATTATACCCCCAGAGATCAACACTGGGTAACGCCAAAGTCAGAGGTCCAAACCTTGATGGACCTCTGAAAGTTCAGATGGTCCTCAAACCCGACCTTTTCTTCACCGAGCTAAAAGCTCAGATGGTCCTCTCTGATTCTAACTGGTTTTTGGGAGGATTAGTGAGAAGCAAATGCTGAACAGTGTGATGACTGATGATCATGACTATTTATCACGACTCGTGAGCAAGACACTCAGGTAGGCTACCTGCATTCTTGAGCCGCACTATCTTTAAGTTTTAGTACAATCAAAACCTGACCTTTTCTTCACGATCGAGCAATCGAGATGTCTATCTGTCCATGCAAAATGATCTCAGAGGTCACACACGCATTTTTCCCTAGTCTGTTCCCACTTTCAATGCAATGATCGCTCCAGATGTGCAGAATCTTTACCTTACAAAGCAGAAGAGGAAAGAGCAAAATGGAACCCACAGAGAGCAGATCTTGAGCAGGGAAAACAAAGTAACGAAGTGGAAGGAGAGAAAATCAAATGGGACGGCGAGAGAGCAAAGGAAAGACACCCCCTTTTATACACAAATCTGGGTTGCTCTGCTCTTGCTCAATTGCTCAGCCTCTCACCACCCCACTTTCCTCGTATGTAACGGTGCTTTCGATTTTGAAAAAAAAAGCTAAGAATTTTTTTTGAAAAATAAGACAAGTAGAGGGTGTGCCTCATTTCCGTGAAAAGCCATATTTACTGCCTTGCCGTCCTGCGTTTCATTGCTCCTTCGACAAAAACCGTCTTCCCTCAGACAGTCAACACATGTCCCGGATTTTGTCCATTTGGCCTCTCCTCTGTTTTTCCTCCTACAATCTGTCAACCCCTCCGATCCCTTCATTTCTTGAGTGCTAAACTCCTTTTGTATATTGACGACGCAACAATACCCTTCATTTCTTTTTCATCGATGATAATTTGGCATTTTAATTGAGTCCGTGTACCTGAGGGTTTCCCTCTTTGCTGACTCAAACAGGGTGCTCTGTTTCTAAGTCTCGTCCAAACGATCCGCAAAGATCTCCGTGGAAGTCAAAAAGTTTGATGTTATTGTTTCTCTCTCTGGCTTAGTAACTTTTGGTCACACACCTTTTTTAATTTTTTATTATATCGAATTTAATGTTCCAACGAGACTTGGGAACATCATTATAAATGCTTTCTTCATCGAACTATGTGAGATTGATTTTCATCTCGGCGTCTTCCTTGATCATGACAATGAATACATTGGATTGTCCATAATTTTAATCTTATGCGCTTTTATTTATTACAATTCAGTCAAATAAACTTTTGATTTCATCAATCGATTTAAATATTTTCCATATTTTACCAATTTAGTACATCTAGTCAATTTTGAGCGAAATTATGGTCTTGAATGCTGATGCCCCTTCGTAATTAAAAAAGAAAAAATTGGTTGTTCTATGTAACACAGGTTGGCTCTAAATTATACATTTTTAACAAGTTTTAAAACTTTTCTTCCTTTTCTTTTTTTTTTATTTTTTCCTTTTTCCTTTCCCCCTTTGCAGCCTTGCCGAGGCCTCCCTCTCTGGCACTCAGAAGAATCGTCGTCGCCGGCCCCCC
>JAGVVM010011307.1:0-12590 GCA_019149425.1 Psidium friedrichsthalianum
AGGTGCACATGCGAACCTTCACCAACTCAATCTTGTGCACCAAATTTTTTTGAAAGAGATAAAACAAATTGACTCGTCTTTATCGAGGGGGAGCTCATTTTTCTGTTCACAACAAAAATTTGTGAGAGAGAGAGACAGAGAGAGAGCGAGCTCTGTATGGCAGCTATAGTCTCAGTTTTGCACCGAAGCTTCTCAACCTTAGCCTCAAAGATCCAGGCGAAATCAAGGCTCTAGACCACTTCCAGAAGCTTTATCTCAACTCCAGGAGTTGATCACACCAATTCACGGAGCCTGAAAGTAGTTGAAAAGGTGAGTCACACATTCGAGCTCATCTCTATACATCAATGGTGGATCTCTAATCCGGCCATAATTCTATCAATTTTTTTGTGCATTTTACTCTCTAGAAATCACTGATCATCTTCTTGCATTGCTCTTTCTATGATTTTGCATAATACTCTAGAGTCGAACCTCCTACCAATTGCAGTTTCATGACGACCTAGCCAGAAGAATCTGGCAATTTAGAACTTGATTAGAGTTTTAGGTAAGTTTCCTTAACTCCCTATGATGCTCCCTTATGAATGAATCAAATTGTGATGCTCTAAAATGCATGTTTGAACTGCCATTGTTATTCGTTGTGGGAGCTTGATTATCCTTGTTTTAGCCGTTAGATCTTGTTAGATTTAGGATATATTGATCTGGAGTAGATTAGGAGTTGTTTGACACCGATTTCAAGTCGATTGGTTGAGGTTTCACCATCAGATGTCATCGGGAAACTCTTGGCCATCCAAGGAAGACGAAAACCAATCAACTCGCGTTGACTCGATCAACGTCTGACGTAGGTGCCACGTGGCACACCACATTAGCGTGGATGGTTATAATTTTTTTTTTTATAATAAAACGTAATATCCAGATCTAATGGTGGGGTGGCGCAACTTGTCACAATCTGGATCTTTTCTAAAATCAAAAATAGATTTTTGATTTTTTTAAATAGATTTTTAGAAACAAAAAATCATTTTTCGGATTATCAAACCATTTTTTGAAATAACAAAAACAAAATTATGATCGAACGACCTAGGATTAGCCAAGTCGTTCAATCGTGGTCGTAGGATTCATTGTGCAAATTGAACGGCTAAGAGTTAGTCTCTCCGTTCGATCTTGACTGTTGGTTTTGGTAATTAGATCGGGTGGTCGAGATTTGGTCAAGTTTAATCCAAACCGTTGGTTTTAGTCGCCTAATCCAAGGGTGTCACGCCCCGAACCCTACGGGCCCGCAACATCCCTCTGCTCATACGACGAATCCAACGCGTGCGCCTGGCTTACGGTCAGCGACGGCCCAGGATGCCCATCGCGGCCAGACGACGCTAAAGCCAATCGACATAACCTGTAACCTGCGGAAGCGAGCCTTCTATACATACAAGCATACATATGAAAATGGGGTAGTACGTACGGACAAGAACACACATACAAAAACATCATTTCATATATATATTTAAAGCGTTAGGTACAGACCCCAAAAATGAAACATACACTATGGTTTAAAACCCTACGCTCTGACGACCTAGACTCGACGTCGGATGCGGTCACTCCTGCGGCTCCTCCTCGGGGTCGTAGTCTGCCCAGGGGTCGTCCTCCTCCTCGGGATCTGCCTCCATGTCCTTGCCTTCCTCGTGGCCATCGACCTCCATGCGACCTGGTGACGGCAGCTCTACCATCGGGTCAGGGTCCACCACTTCGCCTCCATAAGCAGGGGGGCGAAGGAGTCCAGGGTCATCCTCTATGGGTACGGGAGCGTCACGGAGGGGTCCCTCAAAACCAAATATCCCCTCTCTCATCCAGGCCTCGAACCTATACGGGATAAAATGTGGGTTACCCTGATCCACCCAGATGGTGGTCAGTCGTCGCTCCTAGAGGACAGCGTCCTCATCCACGTGCTGGGTGATCTCGGTCTCTATCTGCACGGGCAATCCAAAAAGTATAGGGGGCTCGGCCATCACTGGTGTCCGGGATCTGTAAACAAGGCAACCACCGCCAGTGAGTCGAGGACTCAGCAAGCTCGCCTCTAAACCTAGCGTAGGATAGGGTATACTAGTGGGTTCGGCCCTATCCAGTAACTAGGGTTTCAGCTCACCTAACTCGAGTGCCCTTACTGGTTGTAGACATCCAAACCCAACACGTGAATGGTCAAACTACGCGCGACAATGCAATTGTAAAACACAGACGGGCAGTCAACAGGCAATGCCAGCAAATCAATATGCAAAGACTAATGCATGCTTCAATTTGTCTCAAATGATCCCAGTGGATCCTGCCCGCTTATCTCTCCGTTTCCCATCAAGGTCCATCCTACAGTGCCACTCGGCATCGTGCCTCAACCTGCGTGTGGTACGCCTCAGGTTGGCACGCCTCAGGTTGGCACGCTTATCCCTCCATTTCCCCCCGTAAAGACGCCTCAGGGCTCATCCTACATGTCACTCCTCTAGGTGACTCATGCCATGCTCACAGTACATGATGCTTAAACCAATTCACAGTGCGTCAACCGTAGAGCAGGCAATTTCAGAGATCTCACAAGCAAGGAGGTATACAATTCGACAATTGGTCTAATAACCCATATCCATCGGAGTGCGCCACATGCAGACCCTGTACCCAACACGCAATTTCACAATCAACTGGATTTGATTCGGGTACCCCACGTAATTGTATTAGACATTTACTTCTTCTTGAAACAGACTCCCAATTAGGCTCAATCGCGCTTTACTTCACCCTTGGAATTCATCTGTTTCAGGACTCAGTCCCATCGGGCTTGATGGCTCGGCCCAACTTGGTCTTTACTATTCAACTCTGGCCTAGCATCGGCCCACAATTAAAGTTTGAAAATACTTTTCGGGTCCTATTTAATCCTATTAAATTTAATTAAACCCAATAATTAAGGCCCAATGATTCTTTCTTAAAATTTAGGCCCATTAAGTGAATTAAGCCCATTTGGGTCTAAGGCCCAGTTACTATTCTCAAGCCCATGATCTCATTATAAACAATTAAATATTTTAAGGCCCATTATTTTTATTAATTGTCGGATGAGGCCCAAGCCCATTTGTTAAGATAAGCCTATTAAGCCCATTTTAGCATATTTAGGCCCAATTTCAACCCCTAAGCCCATGTACACCATTGGGCCCTAAAATTTGATGTTCAAGACTATAATTAAGGCCCAATTCCTTCAAATTTTCGCCCATTTAAGGCCCACCATTAAAACATAAGCCCACAAGTTCCAATTTGGCCCATTTAGCTTGGAAATTAACCCCTAAGCTCAATTGCATTCTTTGGCCCATTGTTGTTCACGCCTAATCCATCAATGGCAGCCCACAATCAACATTTCATGGCCCAATTTTACTCCCTCATCTCACCACACGCTCGGCCCAACACAATTGCCCACTTGAGTCTAATGTCCATTAAGCATAATCACACATTAACTCCCAAATCACCTTCATTAACCTCTAACACACCAATCACACATGTATACAACATGCCTAGGCTAGGATTAGAGGATGTGCTTACTTGGATAGGCTGGAAATGATGGCGGCGACGGCGGGAATGGGGCGGATGGGCGGTGTTCTTCTTGGGCGAACGGTGGAGGTGAAACCGAGAGAAGAGCAAGAGACGGTGAGGCTTGGTCGGTTCCGTGGGGTTCTCATGGCCCCGAAAATGAGAAGGCATGGCTAGAGGACTTACCAAGGTATCGGCAAGCCGAAGAAGTGATGAACGGCGGCGGTGGAGCGGCGGCTTCGGGCGGCCGGCTAGAGGAGAAACCGAGAGAGAGAGAGAGAGAGAGAGAGAGAGAGAGAGTTAGGTTCGGTCGGCTTCATGGTGGTTCTCGTGGCCACGGGACAGCAAGGAAAGGGAGTAGAGGAGCTTACCGTGGCGTGGAGGTGGTTGGACGGTGGAGGTTTTGGCGGCGGCAAGGGCGGACGACGGTGACGTGGACGGCTCGGGCGGACGGAAGGGAGAAGAAGAAGAAGTCACGAAGAAGATGAGAGGGAGAAGAGAGGGTGCGAGAGAGAGTGTTAGGGGGATGGTAATGGATGAAAAATAGAGTGAGAGAGTGAGGTGAGAGGGTATTTCCTCATAATGAAGAAAACAAAGATGATTAAAGTGAGATATTTTGAATTATGGATGAGACAAGCCCTCACATCAAAGTACAAGGGTAGGTGGGAGGCTTTAATGAGCAAGTACTTGAGTGGTACCTTTGATGGATGGAATGACATGCTTGATTTGATAAGAGAGAGAGAGAGACTTGAGGTGACATGATGGATTATCTTGGAAAATGATAAGATTTGCTTGGATTTGGTAGGTGAGATTTGATTTGATTTTGATTGACAAGATTGATGGGACAGTCGACGGGATGCATTTTCGGGATGCGTGCCAAATGCACTGATCGGGTCCCGAGCGCGAACGAATTTTGGGTCTGGAAATGGGTTTCGATCTATCGTATTCGCTCTCAAAAATCCTAATTTATCTAATTCTAAGGACTGAGCATTTACCGGGGGCATTTTGGTAATTTTCCATTCACGTCTTGCTTCTTGAAGTGCACCGGCTGTCTGCCCTCCGGGCGACGTTTCTGAAACTGAATCCATTTCTTCATTGTGTTTATCTTACTAATTCGATTGTCCAATGTCGGATTTCATTTCGTGGTCAATTTCATTAAATACCGACTCTGCCTCAATCTCAGACCAACGGGCGGCTGTTTGGGAAATTCCCCAGGTAGCCTTTCCCTTCGGTTGGCCGTCCCAGGGTAGCTAATCCTGAGTGAGCGTCGATCAGAGTGTAATAATAAAGTGTTTCCATTCATTTAGAAATTCCAATAAGTGGGTCGAATTTTCAGACTGTCACAAAGGGTGGTGATTTAGGTTACGTATGGTAATGATTCTGATCCCAAAAACTGATTTTGATTACAATAACTTTTTCTGATTCTGTTCCTGGATGAGTTTTTGAGAATTAGAACTCATTTGATAATTGCACAAATTTCTATTCCTCGAAAAGAAATGCGTTTCGTAATTATATAAATTTCTAATTCTGTTCCCAATTTTTGTTATCTAAGTCAAATAATTACGTAATTATTTTTTGTTTTGGAAATGAAATCTCATTCTTATTTCATCAAAAACTTAAGAATAAACATTTTCCTCACTCATGACCCAACAAAAAATATTGATGTTGTATTCACGCTAGTTATTTTTGTCTTTTTCCAAAATTTTCTAAAACTAGACAAAGTACTAACACTTGATTTTTAGCTAGTTTTATTTTTAGAAAATTTTAGAAATTCATAAAATTAAAAATTCAACTTTGGGAACCTTGGCAAAGCCTAGAGGACCATTTTTGACAAAAAAACTGATTTTTCATATTTTTAGTATTTTTCAGCATTTTATTTACGAAAATTCATCAAAAATCAAGAGAAAATGAGAAAATCGAAAAATAAAATTTGGAAGCATTGGCCATGCCTAGGGAATCATTTTCGAATAAAAAGTAATTTTTCATATTTTTTGCATTTTTTTAGTATTTTCAAAAATTAGGAAAATACTTGAAAATTCACAAAAATAGCATTTGAAGCCAAAAAATACGAAAAAAATAGTCAGTATTTTTATTTTTTATTTTCTCCTCATATAGGCCAAGAAAATTCAAAAAAATTAATTCAGAATTGTGGTTTACCTAGTTGATCACATTTTCATATTAATTAACAAAAGTTCTAGAAATTTCATTTCAGCCGTTTATTTTTCCATTTTCGCATTTTTTTGAGTCGTGATAGTCCCCTCTATTTTCCATAATTACATTTTAGCCCAAAGGTTCACAGAATTATCAGACTTCGCAAAAATGGCCAAAATGAACATTTTAATTTTTGTAAATTAGTCCCTAAAACACATAAAATTCAATTTAAAATTTTCTAAGGACTAAATAAAAAATCAAGGCATGTCACCCTCTATTTTTTGGCCTTCTAAATGCATTCGTGGCATTTTTTTTTTGTGGCAAAAAGGCCATCTAGGGTTTGGATTTTTGCAAAATGAGTCCTCGGGTCAAACTTGAACATTGCGTTTTTATGCCAATTCAAGGATATTTTTTACAAAAAAATTTATTTTTTAATAGATTTGGTGTCATAGAATCCAATTTTGAGCTTAAGCTGACGAAAAAAAGGACAAATTGACGTCAAATTAGGCAAAATTTCATGAAAATGTGTCAACCAGGTCGGGTTGACCCAACCTGGTTAACCCATTGACTCGAGAAACCATAACCAACTCTGGTTTCTCAGTTTCTCGCGTGCGAAGGAGAAGCTCAAACTTGATCCACTCTCAAGCTGGCTTGGTGCATGTCTGAGCTCCGATGGAATAGCCAGTTTGTGCCGGCAACGAGGTGCCAAATGGCATGTGTTTCTGTCACCGGGCACGTGGGTTCTAGTTGGAAAAATGCCCTCTCACACGCCAATATTTTGAAGGGAATTGAGTATAAAGGCCAACGTGTTTCTGTTAGAGGGGGAGGAGGTTCATTTAGTTCTCAGATAAAAAACAGATTAGAGAGAGAGAATTGGAGAGAGAAAAGGCTTTTTGTTCGTCCACCATTGAAGAGAGCTCCCGAGACTTCGCGAGCTTCGTCAGAGCGAAGGAGGAAGAATCAAGACCCAGGATCACTCCTTCGAGCTCCTTGACGCTTCAAGGAAGCCATTGAACCCAGCCGATCGAGCTAATCTTTGCTAAAAAGGTAAACACCATTTTCGAGCTAGGAGGGTTACAACTATGGCAGATTGACATTTTGTCAATTACCTTGCAAGCTTGTGTGTGAGTTTTTATTTGTGGACTTCACTAACCACGATCCTATTCCCTTTTCACTTTGATTATACATAAAACCTCGTGGCCGAGCATAAAAAATCCTCAAAACTGTCACAACTTCCCTAGCTCAAGCCAGCCTAAACTAGGTCAATCAGACCTGTAGGTAAGTTTCCTAAACTTGATTTGAGAATGCTCTGTGCCGGAATTAGCCTGATTAAGTAAAATATCGCATGTTTGAATCGCCATGGGAGCTCTCTATGCGAGCTCGACTTCTCGAGTTCTGGTGCTCGAAATGATCTTATCTTTTGATATGCTGTTTTGCTTGTTTTAGCACAGGGAAGAAGACGAAGTCCAGTTAGCACATTGACTTGGTCAAAATTCGACGTGGCGCTGATGTGGCATGCCTCGTAAGATGCCATGTCAACATATTGACCCAATCAAAGGTTGACGTGGATGCCATGTCGATCTGGACGGTTACAATAGTCTTTTTAAATAAACAATAAAACTAGATCGGACGGTGGGGGTGGTGCCACTTGTCGCGATTTGGTCTTTTTCTGAAATAAAAATAGATTCTTATTTTGTAAAACGCTTTCAAAAAATAAAAATATAGATTTTTAATCGGACGGTTCAGATTTGGTCAAGGGTTGATCGTGGCCGTCAGTTTTAGTAATGGGTTTAGGCGGCCGAGGTCTAGTTTTAGGTTTAATCCTAGCCATTTATCTTAGTCAGTCGATCCAAGCATCGTCGGCTATCCATGTGGTCAATTTAGGGCCGTTGGATCATGCGGTAATAATTTTTTTTAAGGATAAAAAAAATAAAAATTAATAAAAAAACTAAAAAATTGCGTCATTTTGAGAACCGATTCAAACCCATGTGGATTTGGGCTAGGTCTTCGAGTTTGTGGGCCGGGTCAACCCGACCAGGTCCATAACACTAAATAAAAATAATAAAAATAATAAAAAAAAAATAATAATAAATCGAAAATTGCATTAAAAAATATCCAATAAAAAGGGGAAATTTTGATTAAAAAATCATAAAAAATAATTATAAAAAAAATTCCCAAAACTTTTGAAAAATAGGAAATAACCACATTCAACTAGTATGACCTATTTTCATAATTTTGACTTCCTAAACCTTGAAAACTGACCATTTTGCCCCTCCAGTCAATTTGACAAAAATCTTTCCAAATCACCCTCGAACTTAATTGGTGCATTCTCTTAGCCTTTAGGGCTATACTAGACTTACCATGTGATCATTTGAATGATGATTTGATGCAATTTATATGCATGTTCATGATTCCTTGACTACACATTTTATTTCGATGATTAGACTAATAGGACAAATAATCCCACCTGCATGAACCCTTTAGATTTTAGGATTTACCTCACATAAAAATGTTTGTATGAATTTTATAGATTAGGAAATCACTCAACTTAGGTATCAAAAGGACATCGATCAATGAGTTGACGTAACTAAGTCCCTGAATCCGTTTCTCTGATTTTTGTAGAATCGAACAATCTCTCCCAATTGTTCGATAGGGTTTTCAATCATACCCTCCAAAAAATGGTTGGTGGCGACTCCGATAGTATGTATACTAATCACATGTCACTCGACCACACTAAGGTCGAACCCGATTTTAAAATTCCTCCTTGACGTGATTTAGTATATGCCTGGAACGGTTCGCGCCTAGATTTCATTCGTCCTATTCGAGCAGATGAGATCTTAGCAATCCATTAGCTCCCCTCACTTTAAAAGGAAAATCCCATGAGGAGTGTCGCGACAGACTGGCGACTTCACTAGAGACTTGGTTTTAAGCTTTTAGAGGACTTGAGTTGATTAAAAAAGTTAGGTGTTTTCTGACATATTTTTCTACAAATGCTCTTATATGTGAGGCAAGTCACCTAACTACACGTGTTAAATATTTTGCAGATTGGAGTTATAAGAGGTGGAGATTGCTAACAGTTTTATGCAGGTTGGAGTTTGGGGATGATTGTTCACTTCCTGCAATATTAAAGCGTTATTTTGATATCAAATGTTGTGCATGTCTTATATATTTTGAGGATCAAGACACCCGCATACACAAGCACTTAAACCCAAGCCGCGAAACACATTTCCTGGATTGCCATAGATAGTGATCGATATGCAAAGCTCTAGCATTTGATGGTACTTGGGTTGACCATATTTGATCCCGCTCGCTATTTGAATTGATGATTCTTCCCACTTGATGTTTGATTATGCTCGTGGGCAAAAATCATCGAGTCAGATAGTGGGAGCTTTCTTAGGTCCATACCCTATCCATTCTTTTGATTTCTAGAAGGTCCTCATACCTTCCACTTGTAATTCATTTTCGTACATTTTAAATTCTACATATCACGCATATTATGCACCGTTTCGAAAATCACCTGAGTGATTAGTTTGAAAGCCATTTTTAGGATATAAGGATGGTTTTTCGAAATCAGTCTGTAGTTCCTGAGGTATTCGCAAAGGAACGATGGGGTATTCAATGCCACGACACCATTGACATAGAGTCATTTGGAGCATTCTGATTCACTCATTGGAGGGAGCTCACCAGGCGTAATCTTCTCCACTCAAGGGATTCTCGCGTCGCAACATACTTAAGTGAATTAGAGATAGACCGTGAAGTTAAAGAATGGATCAAAATTCATGAAGCAAAGAAGTGTCACCACATTGAAAGAGCAAAGACAATAACTTGGCGTCCTCTCACGATCCAAAAGCCACGCATCACGAGGGTGGTACTTAGAGGTCATTATCCAAAAATTCAAACAACCCGCCATTAGAAGGCATGGACGAAAAATTAACCAGATGGATTCCACCGTTTACTCATCTTCATACAAGGAGGTAACATCGAAGAGGCCGATCACCTTGTCCAGATATAACCTTCTAGCGATATTGTCTAGTGACTTCAAGATGGTTGGATACATGTGCTAGCTCGAAGGATCTCAATTTTAACCAGACAACTTTGGACCTGATTTGGGGCATCCTTGGTGTTTACCACATCCATTTACCTTAGATTTCGCTTTCAAATTTTAGATTTTCGATTTCCGCATGTGAGGATCCTCTTTATCTCATCCCTTTAGATCTGATGTACTAAGGATCTTTTGAGTTGTATTCGCATTATTTGAACTTCTCTAGAGATTTTAGTGCATGGATGTGATAATGACTTTCATTCCAATCATTTGAGTGATTCTAATCAATTGCATAATTTCCTTTGAGAGAAATCTGGATTAAAGCTCTCTGATTGACTTCTTTTGGTCAAACAGGAGTGTTTAACCCTTATTTTACCAAAAGAAAATATAAAATTGAATTAGTACATTTTCATCACATTTGCACCACATCCCCAATCATTTTGCATTATAACATGTGGTAATTAATTTTAACATGTTTTTTCACATATTCAAAAATAGATTGGGAAATTGGATATCAAGGCCACTCTGGTCCCACGTAAGGAATTCTCAACATGGTGGAGTTGCCTCAATCCGGACAACCAGGCGTCGAGGAATATCTGGGGCACCTAGTGGAGCTCATCAAAGTGTATTATCAGCCCGCTCTCATCCAAGCCTTAGCGAGATTATGGGATTCGAAGATGTTGTGTCACGCCCCGAACCTGGCGGCAATGCAACATCCCGCACCTCATTAATTGACCAATGAGAATGATGACCCAGGATTTGCCATGGTACAATCGACGAACATAAAACTCAAGCTAACGGAAGCGAACGTCACACCCATACATACGTAGAGAAAGGATAGATAAGAGGGAGACAGATCAAACATACATAATACATTTCATTAGAACAACAAAACCAGCGTTTAGTTACAGCGCTCAAAAGACTAGCACTAGCTGACCTACGCTCAAAAGGGGCAGGTGGGGTCTACTGAACTAATCATCCACATTGCTCCAATCGGACATCGGAAGCTCCTCAGGATCGGACTCCATGGGCGTCGGAGGATCACTCTCCACCGGGTCCTTGTAATCAATTCCGTTAATCTCCATAAAACTAGGCTCAGGCTCAATAGGACTCGAATCAGGACTTAATACCTCCCCACCAAAAGTGACGGTGTTCACTAGGCCTGTCTCATTAAGCTCGTGGAGCGATACATCAAAACTCTGCAATGGTCCCTGGAACACGAGTCCCCGCTTAACCAACCACCCCTCGTAACAGTGAGGCAACAAAAACTCATAACCCTCATCTACCCAAATCATAGTAACATGCCTAGTATACACAACTCCATCTGCCGTAAGGTACTTTGTCACATCAGTCTTTGTCTCAACGGGTAACCCATGGCGGATTGGGGGGATACTCATCCTTGCGGTCAAGGGTCTGAAAAGAGGGTTTACAACAATAGTAAGACGAATCTCAGCAAGCTCACCACTAAACCTAGCTCAGAGTGAAGCATACGTTCGGGTCGACCCTAAACATGCAATTCTAGGTTCTCGACTCACCACAGGCTGACCAGATTGAACGACAACACAATGATCATAGACTAAAACAACTATACAGCAGTCAAACAGGCATGCAGGCCATCATTCAATCAGCGGCAACAAATGCGAATACTCATGTATAACATGCTCAAGTTCATTTTCGACTCCGCAACCCACTCTGATCACAAGGGAGCCTCAATGCTCATGCCTCAATGCACATCACTAGAAATTGTGACAGTCTGAAAATTCGACCCGTTCGTCGGAATTTCTAAATGAATGGAAACACTTCATTATTACACTCTGATCGACGCTCACTCAGGATTAGCTACCCTGGGACGACTAACCGAAGGGGAAAGGCTACCGGGAAAAACTTCCCAAACAGCCGTCCGTTGGTCTGAGACTGAGACAGAGTTGGTATTTAATGAAATTTACCACAAAATGAAATCCAACATCGGACAATCGAATTAGTAAGGTAAACACAATGAAGAAAGGAAATCGGTTTCAGAAGCGTCGCCTGAAGGGTAGACAGCCGGTGCACGTTGAGAAGCAAGACGTGAATGGAAAATTACCGAAATGCCCCGGTAAATGCTCAGTCCCTAGAATGAGACCAATTAGGACTTTTGAGAGCGAATACGGTAGAACGAAACCAAATCCAGTCCGAATTTCGTTCGCGCTCGAGACCCGATCGGTGCATTTGACATGCAAATCGAGGCAAGTCAAATAAAATGTCCCATCAATCAAGTGTCAAATCAATCACATCAATCAAATCAATCAAATCAAGTGACACAACTTCCAAGACAATCACATCAAGTCTCCTTGACATCTTATCAAGTCACCTAACCCCACTAACTTGATTTATTTGATTTTTCCCCATTTTAAACTTTATAATCTCCCTCTCTCTCTCCTCCTCTCCCATTTTTCAGCCGACCATCATCCTCCCTCTCCTCTTCTCCTTGTTCTTCCTCTTCGTCCGTCCACCGTGAGCACCGCCGGCCACCGCCCGTCCCGACGCCGTTCCGCCGCCACAATCGCCACCATCCACCCTTCTCAAGCCACGGTAAGCCCTTTACAACCCTTGTCCTTCCATTTCGTGGCCCATTGGAGCCCTTGAAGCCGACCAAGACCTCATCGTCTCTCTCTCCCTCGGTCTCTCCTCTAGCCGTCCGCGAGCTCCGCCCATCGTTGCCACCGTCCGGCCGCCGTCCACCATCACCGACTACTCCCTCACCTTGGTAAGCTCCCTAGACTCCCTTCCCTTCATGTTCATGGCCGTCCAACCCCATTTGAAAGCCCGACCACGTCGCTTCATCCTTGTAGGCCGTGAGTTCCGTTCGGCCGTCCGGTGTTCC
>JAGVVM010011308.1:0-21182 GCA_019149425.1 Psidium friedrichsthalianum
GCCCCCCTTAGCTTGATGTGTGCCATTGCCCACTGCCATTGCTACGGCGTCATCCACCAAGACATCAAGCCCGACAACATACTCTTCAATTCCGAGGGTAGCTGAGGCTCATGGACTTCGGCTCCGCAGGTCATCAGTGGAGAGCCGGCGGCGGAGCTGAGGGGGCTGGTGGGTATAGGGGATAAGGTGGACGTGTGGAGCGCGGCGGTGGTGCTGCACGTGATGCTAGTGGGTTTCCCGCCTTTCATAGAGGAGAGCGCAACGAAGATATTCGAGACTGTCCCGAGGGCGAACCTGAGGTCCCCATCGCTGGTCTTCGTCGGTGTTACCAGCGGCAAAGGATCTGCTCAGGAAGATGCTGTGCAGAGACGCTTACCAAAGGCTCTCTGCCGATCAAGTCCTAAATGAGGCCTTTGTGTTTTCTCGGCCATTTAGTCAGCTTCTTCTTCTTCTAGGGGTTTACTCTTTAAGTGAAGTGAAAACCAACCTTGAAAGCTCCATTTTTGCAGAGATTCACCTGCAATTAGTGATCTTTTAAAGAATATAAGCCGGTAAATCCATGTCATATCATCAAACTAGCTTCAAATTTACGACCCATTACGATTCATCTAATCCTATGTCTGATCATAAAATCATCAACTTTCCCTCCTTTGAAATGATGCTTGATGCAGGGCATCCATGGGTCCAACTATGGAGGAGCAGAAGCGATGGCTAGGAGGGGAGGAAAAAGAAAAAAGAAAAAATATATATTAAAAAGTAAAGAATGGAAATATCATTGAGTCAGGCCTCCTTTTAAATAATTTGAACATTTTAGGCTTTGATTTGAATAAAGATCCACTCAAGACCTTTATTGGAGAAAAGAAGAGTACTTCGGGCCATTATTTAGAATTTTCTCCACATTTTCCATTATGAGGATTTGAAATTTACTTATCCTACAACAACTTTTCAACCTCGAACTAATTCTCTTTCCATAAATATGATTTTTCTTTATTGTGTATTTTTTATATGCAAGCCCTTTACATTATTTAGTATTCAAATATTTTGCAATAACTTACTCTTTCAAATATCGATTCTTGCACACCCAATGCGTGTGCACATTTGCTAGTTCTATGCAGAGTGCAAATGAGGGAAAAAACTAGAGTCTCATAGTATTTATTACAATTATCTCTTGGCAACAAAAAATCAGGAAAATTCAAAGGAGCCTGAGTGCTTTCTTTTCTCAAATAAGAGCCTAAAGTGCCCTTTTTGTTCCAAGAAAGGAACGAACAAGGGCATTTGTAGTCTTTCTTTTTTTTTTTCTTAGTTCCTTTTTTTTTTTCTTGTTGCGGCTAGGGCGACGAGCCTCAACCAGGCCTTAGCTTGTCTTGCCTAATTGGCAAGGGTTGCCCTTGCCAAATCTGGCTGGGGGTCACCTTGTTGCAACTGGTAAGGGCCTTACCAGGGTCAGTGCCCTCACCACTAAAGAAAGAAAAAAATAAATGGAAAAAATAAAAGAAAAAAGAAAATGACGAATATGCTTTTGGTTGGGCCATTCTCTAAAACAAATAAGGTACTTCAAATATTTATTTGAAATAATGTCCACTTCAGACCCTTTTTTGATAGAACATAGCACTTCCGGCACTTTTTTTGAATTTTCCCAAAAAAAAAAATGATATAGTATCCTAAGATTGAGTTTTGCAGATGTATTCATATTTCATAAAATGATTCGTTTCTCTCCCAATGAAAATTGAAGAGCTTTGTCAAGAAAAAGCAAAAGTTTAGTACTGAAATCTCTATAAAAAATCACATCTCATATTATCCATATCCAAAGTAATAAATTATTAATTAAATTTACAAGAATAACACTGTATTGATGTTAAAAAAATTTAAAGTTAAGTTGACTCTTTTAGAGTTAATGTTACTTAGAAATAATAATTTCTTAAAAAAAGACAATCAAGTTTCCCTAAAAATAGGCCAAGGGAAATTCAATTATTGTATTCTATAATTTATGGAGATGTTTGATAGGTGGAGAGTGATTTAGTACACAACAGAAATGAATCCGCAACATAGAGTCAAGGGTTAATACCGTGAAAAATCTCAAACTGATACATATGTGATAAATTTACCAAAACTATTTTTTTGACACATGAAAACCCTAAACTGGTATACCTATGAATAATTTATCTCAAACTATTTTTTTGACCACAAAATCTCAAACTGATACATTTGTGAAAAATTTACCCTAAACTAATTTTTTATCACAAAAAATCTCAAAATACACATGTGACAAATTTACCCTTCATTAAATTGGGTTAATACCACAAAAAAATCTCAAATTGATACACTTATGATAAATAGAGAGTAAAAATTTCAAATTGGTATATCCATGAATTGTTATGTCCCATTCAACTCAGCAATTCAATGTTAAATTTAATGAAAACTAATGAGGGTAAATTATACAAGTATATCAGTTTGGGGTAAGTTTGTCTAAGTGTATCAATTGGAATTTTTTGTGATAAAAAAATAGTTTATGATAATTTATCACAGGTTACTAGTTTGAGGTTTTTCATAGTATTAACCCTAAATCAATTACCAATACCAAACGAATACATTTATCGAGCATGATATTCCTTTTGTTTATAAGCTTTACGATCACATAACTCTCGAGATTAAAAAAAAATTCAATTGAAGTGCAAGGATAGGAGGGAGGGTTTCCGTAAACATAAATTTCTCAGCAACCTTAAAATATAAATTTCATGGGGGGCAAGTAGAGCCGTCAATATAGGTCAAAGACCCATATTTGACCATATTGTATAAAATAGGGTTTATATGGGTCATTACATTTAAAGGACTCACTAAAAATGAGTCCAAAAGGTTGAAGTGAAATTAAATTAGGTCAAAACTAGGCCACGCATGAACCCATTTTCAACCCATATGGACCCATTTTCGACCCATTTTCGACCCATAACTCTCACAATTACAAATGGACGTAGGGCCTTTCTGTTTGTTCACGAAAAATGTAATACTTTCGAAAATCATTTTTCGGAAGTCATTTTTCAAGAAAATAATAATATTTTCCGATGTTTGATTATACTTAAAAATAAACTGGAAAACAATTTTTCGTCGTTTGTTATGGAATTGGATTTTCGGGGATCGACGGTGGCAGCGGCCGGGCGATTGGCCCGCGGCGACCGGCCGCGGCGACGGCCCAGGTGACCTGAGGCCGGCCGTGGAGACCGGCCGGCGGCGACCTGCGGCCGGCCGCGGAGACTAGCCGTGGAGACTGGCCGAGGCGACGGAGGCGGCCGCCGGTGACGGCAGCCGGCGCCAGCGATTAACCCAGACCATGTCCGGCGGCAGCAACCATCGGTGGCGACGGCAATCGGCGGTAACATAGGAAAATGTTTTCCTCTTTTCAAAAAAAGGAAAACGTTTTCCATACTTCAAAGAGATTTTTTCATAAGAGGAAATGTTTTCGAGGATTAGCTATTTTTCGCCTCCCAAACATCGAAAAATCCGAAAAATATTTTCTAGGAAGTTATTTTTCGTGAACAAACGGAGCCTTAAAGCCTAAACTTTCTTATTATTATTATTTTTTAATTTTCTATTTTTACAAATGGGCCATGGCCACCGGTCACCATCCACCGGTCACCGGCCACCACCGTCCGCCAGCCGCCTCCGCCCACCCGTTGCCGCTGACCGCCGCCGCTCGCCGTGGCCAGAAAAATGAAAGAAAAAATAAAAGCAAAATAAAATAGGTTAAATAAGTATATAATTTTTCTTTGAATATTAGTGTGATTTGGCAATATGGTCAAAATGGGTCAAGTCAGATATGGGTTGGTTGCGGGTTGGGTCGGGTATGGGTCATTGAATATGGGTCAAAATAGGTTGACGGGTCAATATGGGCGGACCATATTCGACCTGACCCAAACCCGACCCGCCCCACCCATTTGACACCTCTAGGGGCAAGTACACTAGTGCTTTCAGAAAGCTAACATCATCGCCATCCAAATCCGCACCCCTCATCATCTCTTCCGGTTCTTCCTCCGTCAACTTTTCTCCCAGGTGGATCATCACCCGCCTCCACTGTAATTACCCACCAATTAAGAGGAGTTTTAAGTCTAATCTCTAAATACTTAAGTAAGTAAAGCTAGAATAATATATTTCAACTAAACTGAAATCGAAAGAGAGATCATCATGAGGTAAGTTCTCTAAATCTCGCATATTCATACTTACAGTGGAGTGAATTTTCTCTTCTTCGTCTTCCGGTTCACCGACTTAAGCATCAGAAGGGCCTTCCGAGGAAATTCTCGGGAAGCTTCCTTGCAAGTTCATGGAAGTTTTTTCGAGAGAAGCGAGATATATATTCAAGTACTTTCGAGAATCACCAACAACAGATTTCAAGGACTTTCATCCTTTCTCTCCCTTGTTCATGTTAAATCTGATTCTTTAGGGTTAATATTTGCCTCTCGTGTCAGGCTAGTCCCGAAGAAGGTAAAGATAAATAAAAAGGTTTTTTTGCAGCTTTTAGACAGAAAGCCAGGACTAAGTGGATCGTGTTCGAAATCCTTAATGAGGAGAGAGACGTCAAGCAGAGCAAATGAAACTAACCCTAGAAAGGTCGTTCAAGATCAGTTGAGGGATTAAAGAAGAGAAGAAAACACTGAGCTCCTTATTTAGGTAATTAAAGAAAGAATTCTACTACTGGATATGAAGAATTATATGCTGTTAAATGATGTTATGTCACCAAACAAGCCATATTCCTACATCTACAGGCAATACAATGGATGAGAACATTTAACTAGCTGGGAATTTATGTCAGACTTTATGTGATTAACAAGATATTTCATGGGCCTGAAAATAATTCACAAATTAAAAATGGGTTCCTTGTTAAAAATTGAGATTCGGTAACGTCTTACGAATATCGTAACAGTTCGTGGTTTGGTGAGGAGAAGTTGCTCCAAGATACAAACATGACAATGAATGTGCAGCTAGGAATAGTTCAAACCTCTTTAGGAGATATGTAGCCATCTTGATCCTTGTCAATGACCTTGAAAGCTTCATTTAATTCCTTTTCCATCTCAGTCTCCTAAACAAATATAAAACCAATTTGCATACACGGTCATTCAATCTAGGTACTTACGAATACATGATTTAAGTATAATAGTACCTTGATTTTTCTGGCCATAAGATTCAAGAACTCCCCGAATTCTATCGTACCGTTGCCGCCGATGTCAACTTCATTGATCATGCTTTGAAGTTCTTCCTCTGTGGGATGTTGGTCCAATGATTTGATTGCAGTTGGCAATTCCTTACTTGTAACGCAACCTATGTAACCAGCAAACCAATAGTCAATCATCTAGGAAGGCAAGCAGGCATTAGGTGTTGAAATCCATGTGTCAATTCACAGGAGACTACCTACTACGTGATGAGCCGGGTGATGAAATTAAAATTTTTAATGATCAATAGATGCTTCAAAGAACATAAATTTGGTAGTGATCAATGAGGAATCCTAAAGTTTATCCCAATAAAATGAGTTTTCTACACTGAAAAATTGAACCTAGCAATCATAGCTTTTACACAGTTGCGTGATGAGGTCACTAAAGGCAGAAGCAGTTGCTGTTTTTTCTGATGTAATAAACACACGATCATTACATTAGTACTATCACGGCCACGAACGAGGGAAAAATCGTACGTCCAACGCGTTGGCCTCTCTTTAATATTGTGAAATACATATTCTTATATCCCAAAAGATTAACCCCCCAGAACTGTGCGTTGCACCCATGAAGAATTGGATCATGCATTGGCAATGAAAAGATCATCTAGAAAGAAGAAAATGTATATTAAAATAACGATACGAGTATCCCAAAACGCTTCTTGAAACTCATCAATCTGCTCTTTAGTTAACACTTCCCCTCTTCTTGGCTTCATACTGATCTAGATCGAGATCGAGATCGAGAGAGAAGCTTAGACGATATAAACCCCAGTTAGACCTTTCACAACGTCTTATACTGAAGTCTCCAAAGGTAGGGGTCATCTAATGGGCTGTCTCTTTCACCAAGACTGGGAAATTTGGAACAAAGAACGTGCTTGAAATGGTCAAACACGCATGTACCAGAATCTGTCTCGACGGATATTCTAGAATTTGTTATCTCAAAAGCTTTTCTTCCACGAAATAGTGGAAGAGAATTTTTGAAGTCCGAAGGATTTTTCTGTACTCAGTTTCTCCCACCGAACGTCACTTCGACGACGCAGTGGAAAGCTGAGACTTTCATGGGACGACACGAATTTTCTCGACTTGGATGGCGTGACTAATTTATTAGAATTATGATACAAATTATCTCTGAACTTTGATTTAACATGTAATGTAAATCACGTACCTTCAATATATTCGATATGATCCCGAGTTCTTGAACTCTATGAAATATTTAATGTTGACCTTCTACTAATTTAAGCATATGGACAATAGTGAACATCTTCATATAATTCAGTGTCTAAATTGAACATGTACCAAAATCCGAGGATCAAATTGAATAATTAGAAAGTTCGGAGAAGATATTGCACGTTAGATTAAAGTTTACGTACCATATTGAATAAATTAAAAATTTAAAAACCAGATTACATATGAGGCCAAAATTTGTGGACCATATTTGTCATTGTCCTAATTTATTAGACCAAAGCATCTAAAGTTCATTGCAGATATGGTCAATATCTGCTAACAATTTTCATATGTTAGATGCAAGTCTTTTCCGATTTAACATCATAGTTGAGATTGTAATATATCTATGTTGAAAGCTAACTATAATGACGATGACGATGCTTAGACTTATGTAATTCGCCCTTCTTGCTTGGATTAAAGCGCAAGGTTGACTGAAGAATTTAGGAGGATGATGTTTACCGCTAAGACATAAGACATAAAATCATCTTTGACTTTCTCGCTTCCCATGGATATTCACATATGGCGTTAGGCTGAAAAATGGTCGTGAAGCTGGAAAAGCTGTGGTCAAAAAGAAATGAGAGGAGCACGACCGTAAATTTGTGGCGCCTGAACTACTTATGGAATTTTATGGAAAATTAACAAAAATGCCATGACCCAATTGTAAATGTGCCAATTTAGTTATAAACCTTTTTCAATCAAGAAAGAGGCAAGGGGCGCTCGTTGAGGGCTCAACGACCCTCCTTGACCCTTGGCATGGGCCGCAACATCCTTGCCCTGGGCCGCAACATCCTTGCCCATTGCCAGCCACTTTAAAGAAAAATAAATAAGTAAAATTGAAAATAACATTAAAAATTCATTAAAAATCATCCATGTCAACCCTGACCGTGTCACGTAGGATGGCCGCTGTCTACGCCAACAACTTCAGGTCAAAATTGAGAACTGAATTGATACAAATACAAAAGGCTTAAGACTTAAGTGGTTAAGAAAAATATTATAACTGAATTGACACAATTATTATTAAAAAAAAAAACTTCAAACTTTTTTAGTAAATTTTTATGATGTTTTTTCTGTCAACATTTTTATGGTGTTTTATGTGTGAGAAAACGCACACGTACCTTTTTTTAATGACACGAATGAGATTGCCAAGGAATGTGGTGTGTACTCTATATGCTTTCCTACCAATTTTAGAGTCACGCTTTTTCCACTCTTATGTGGCTAAAACACTCTTCTATCGCTTGACAATATTAGCTTCCGTGGGTCCCACCTTTTTAAAGGATTTTCTTTTTGGGCCGTGGGGTGTTCCCATCTTTTTTTTTTTTTTTTTTCTGTGAGCCCACTTTCCTTCTTCTCATCGTCCCTCTCTACTCCCTCTTTCCATTATCGCTTGGACGCCGCAATGGCGTCCTTGCTGTGGCACTCCTCTGCCGTAGTAGTCTGAAGGTCTGGCGGGGCGATGCTCGGGCTCCTAGGCTTTGGTCTCTTAATCTTGGCCTGTTCCTACTAAAAACTCTTCGACAGTTCAAGCAATACCAAAAGAGATGAGCTGCAGAAAAAGCCTACACCAGGCTGTCAAGGTTGGAAGCCAAACTTTCCTTTGTCAAGAGTTTGATTTCTTAGAAACATTCCCCAATTTCCTGATCACTACTTTGATTAACTGCAACTCTCCGTTCGTAAGGAATGAATGTGTGGGCAATCATTGTGATAGAATCTATGACATAGTGTATTTATTATCCGTACATACATAGAGTAACTCGGTAACTCCTAAGAGAAATTATCAAAAGAAATTCTTAAGTTCAGTCTTAAACATTTTGATGATTTGTCAATTGAGTCCTTTCAATCAATTTAGCTGGAAATCACTAATGTAGATAGCAACAGTTCAACGTGGCATTACCGGAGCTACTGTGAACATTTTTTTAAATTTTTTTTTTAAAATTAGTTCCTTTTTTCATTTTCTATTTCATTTTCTTTTTTTTTTCCTGCTATGATCGGAGATGTCACTACGCCTTGGCTGGCCATTGGCGACAATCGCGGTCCTCGCCCAAATTTGGGCTAGGCCATTGCAGCAACAGGCAAATGCGGCCTCCCCCGTGGCCGACGAGGTTTGATGAGGGACTGGTCTAACCCAAATTTGGACAAGACGGCCGTAGGGGAGATCTGGCGGCCCTCACCGTGGTAACGAACTATTCTTAATCCGATATTACATATCATAGTGCCGCCTGCGGAATTGAAGCTAAAGTCAAAGCAACGATGCTTGTTTTACAAGTGCAAACCAAGAAATAAAAGGTAGGCACACTTAAAGGGTACGGCCTCATAGGGTTCACCACTCCGTTATAGACACATGATCCAATCAGCAAACTCACAAATACGAAAATTATATCATATACATATATTTTCAAAGTCGGTTCCTACATATGTTTAAGGATCATTGGGGGATTATGAGGCACAAGAACTACTACCAACTAATGGCACCGCGGCGAGCTTCATCTTCATCACCGACGTCCACGGCACTTCCTTGACCCACCGTCATTGGTTGCTAAATCTGAAAATTTCAAGTCCACAAGGGCAAGCTCAGGCCCCCACGGTTATAAATCTAACAACCCGATGAATGGCTTATCTATCGTCCAGCAAGCGGCAACATATTTCAATCATAATAGGGCAAGCAAAAACAATCAAATCGACAATACGCAGACCCCACCAAGCAAAGAGCGCAACAAGCAGTCATCGAGATCGACCACCTTCTCGCGTGAACACGTTCACCATCCACCGACTGTCTGGCCGATAACCTCAAATTCTCTCGCCCAACGTCCTTTGTACTTCATCAATCTCGCTTCTGATACATACAGACAAACTCATGGTCTTCGTGCCTGTGAAAGCTCGAAGTCTGAACTTTTTGGGTACTTCCCATCATCATCCGTCACCATCGTGCCCAATAAACGCAGTCCCCTGCGAACGCAAGACCAACAAGGACAGTCTGTACTAAAAAACGAGACACACAAGTCCTTCGATGTACCACAAACCCTAACCGAACCTCCTTCGATTTCTACCACTCGTGCCAAAATTCAAGATCCGCCACCAAAATTCAACGATTCACTCACGAATTCCACAAACCTGCCATCGAAGGCACCGAATCAAGCAAATAGAAAACAACGTGCAAGAGGATCGACCAACCGAACAACCGAAGGGTTAGAAGTTTCCTCGCCTTAACTTCCGTGTGCACTAGAACGACCACGAAATTTGCCTCCGTTACATGGCCAGTGCGAAGGCGATCACCACAGATTCGAACCACCGTGACCTCTAGCTTGGCCTGCGTCGATTCCTCCACATACCCCTTCGCCGTGAGCCCCCGTTACTCTTCGCGCCACGGCCACTGAGAGGATGAGAGGGCGAACTAAGATCGAAGGAGCGAGGAGCTACGGTTGAGAGCGGGCCTCGAGAACTCACCGTCATCAAACGGTGGCGTCGCCGGCTCAAACATGAGAGGTGGAGGAGCTGCTCGGCGGAGTCGCCGAAGTAAAAATAAAAAGGAAGAAGAGGAGGAAGAGAGAAAGCGAAAGTAAGGGAGCTGCATCCTTCTTCCATCGAAAGGAAAATAAGAGGGGGATAGGCAGAGTAAGGTGGCCTGAGGGGAAAAGGTCAGATGCATGGGGGAACATGTGGGACGGTAAGCGGGTGGTGTGTTAGCATGGGTGGGCTGATCAAAGGGGGTTTCGCGGTTCAACCGTGAATCAAATTTGCGTTGGGACCGATTTTCGTACTCTAACCTTCGATAAAAATTTCAACACGGCCCCTTAAAATTGCCACGCCTAAAATGCATCAATAAGCTAATAATCCATCGCACCAAATATAATAATCATCCCCATTCGTAGTCTCTAATAATTCAAGCCCGACAATTACTATTCCCCTTACAAATCCATTCGCCGAAAAATCAGGCTGTCACACATCGGCTGCAGTGAGGAAAAAAAAACATAAAAAAGGAAAAAGAAAAGACAAGAATAAATTAAAAGAATAGAAAAGCTAATGCAAAAACATCGTCCACGTAAACAAATTCTAGCCAAATTACCGAAAAGACTACATTGGCAAATTGATGACTAAATTGGCCAAATTGATATGCTTATGACTAAATTGACACAGATGCAAAATTTAGGATTTCTTTTGATAATTCCCTGGTAACTCCTAAGATGGGATAATACCAAAATAAGCAAACAAATAATGACAAATATGCTAACATTCTAGACCACATTCACGAACTAATCAACTAAGATTTTTCCATTTTTCGACCAAAAAAAAAAACTAAGCTTTTTCCATCCTCTAAATAATAATAATAATAATAATAATAATAATAATAATAATAATAATTTTCTTGAATAATCTTGTCTCGTATCATGTTGGCAATTTTGTCTATTGCAGGGAAACCAAAAGGTGAAGGTCCCTCGGCAACCGGTTTTCTTTCTCTCTCAAACCCGATCATATTGTCTTAGGTTAAATTCAATATCTTCTCAATCATGAAAGGATCCAGATTTGGATACTTTACTTTTAAGGTACTCTCACTCTCTCTCCCACATATTTTTAGGTTTGGATTTCACACTCGACGCTCATATTAGTAGATTCACCCGTTGTTTTCCCGACACAGTTCGATATAGGAATTTAATTGTCTTCCTCCGTTCTATTCCATTCCATTCCATTCTTTTGTTCCATTTCCATCTCGTTCCATTTGTTCATAGGCCTAAGCCCAAACCGGTCCAATTGTTAGTCAATTGGTTCATATGCCCAAGCCCCAAAGCCCAAGGAGAAAGTCCATTTCGGTTAATGGGCCAAACGCCCAACGCGGAAACCCAAATTTTTGTACGAAGAAGGAACTTTCCATGGAGAACAGAGGCGCGGGTCCACCATTTTTCCCAGAGCTTCAGCTCCACCGGCAGAACTAGAAAAAGCGAAAGGAACAATTGGGTCCCCTCTTGCCAACTCCAATGCCGGAATCGTTCTCCTTCGACAAGAAAGGTCAGCATCTCTCTGTCTCCCTCTCTCTGATGGTACGTACGGATTGCTTCTTGTTCGCGAATTCAGACAAACTTTGCCTTTTTTCTCTTTAGAAGACGAATTCTTGCTTTTATTCGTTTGTCTGCCGGTGCTCATTGTCCTAGAAGACGAATTGGCTCCTTCGCAATTTGTGCTTGTTGGTTGGTACGAGAGATGATGGCGGAGTAGGAGCTCAAGTCAGTGAAGGGTGGTCAATTTAATAATGGAGCCCCACATTGCCCTTCAACCGTTGAAAATTAATTTTTTTTTTTTTTGGTCTTTTTGGGCTTATCGGACCATGTCTTGTCTTGGAAGTACTACTGTTTGATTACTTTGCATGTACTATGTTGCTGATAAATTTGTGGAAATGAATGAGCTTAAAGCACCCCCCAGCAATCTGAAAACCCTTCTCTGGGAAAGTGCGAAGCTAAGAAAACATGTTGCTGATTTTGTGGGAATGAATGAACTTATAGTACCCCCCAGCAATCTGAAAACCCTACTCTGGGAAAGCGAGAAGCTAAGAAAACATTTCTAGGGTAGTTTAAATGAGTCAAACGTATCGGAATTTGATTATTGTATTTGAAATTGACAATGCCTCATTGCCCTGCCCTTGATCAGGGTTCGAAATTTGTCTTCGACTTGTTGACCGAACACCATGTTTCCTTTTCACTCTATCCGTTTTCAATAGTGCATTTCCCTTGTTTGGCTGTTGCCTTTGTGACATGGAAAGAACCAGCTAGTCTTGTTATTACTGTTGCCAACATGGTCATATGAATAGAATACAATCGATGGTTGCTTTACCCACAAATGGAGAGAAGAATTGAGATGTTGATTAAAGACAGGTGTTCGCATTGATAGGTGAATTTGGCTGTGAACTTGGGATCCTCCTTTGAAATTTTTTTTTTATTCCTTCAATCCAAAGAATCATGTCGGAAACATTTTTTCCCTTTTTAAAACTAGTGCTGTTTTGCTGCTTGTAGGCAATCAGATTTGTGCCCCTATTAGACAGCTATGGCCATCTTATGACTTGTGGAGACAAATCATTAGAATATTAGCATCTAGAGATATGACATTTTCATTAAAACTTTAATTCTATTCATGCAAATCAAGCTCCATCATGTAAAAGATGCGCTTTTTTGCTTATATGAACCTTTTGTTTCAAGTTGTTTGCCAGAATATGTGGTCATGCTTTTCTAGGATATGGAAGATTTAGTTGAAGATCTCATAGGGAATAGCTCATATAGCTCTCTCCTTTAGTCGGAAGCAAGCAATCATAAGGATTTGAAGGTGTGTTCATTATAAGTGATTTGGCTCGTTCCTAACCATTTGCATAAAATCAAATGTGTTCAACCGAAAGGAAACCCTTGCGTGAACTTAAGGCATGAATTTTTTAGCTTTTACTGGACCTTTACAAAGCTTGCTGTGAACTAGCAAAGTCTTTCTTTTAGCTTTTCCTGCAGGATAACTTTTTGAATACTAAATTAGAGATGAATGTTAAAGCACGCATCTAGCATGATCACCTGATTAATAAAATCATCTGAAAGATTATTCGAACTCAGCAGTAGTGTAGCAAGAAAGACCAAAGTATCAAGGTTGAAACTATGGATGACAATAAACTGTTGATTTTATTCTGTAGCAAAACATAAATTGAGACATCCTTTACAATGCATAAAGTTTAGAATTAAAGAACAGTTCCAGAAGCCCTAGCCATCCTAGCAGCTGAAATCTAGATATAAGAAGAAAAGACTATTTTCTAGGAGTTTAACATTGTGTTCGGTTCAGGACGCATCTTCTTCGGCGAAAAGAAGAAATTTTTGCCCGAGACGGGAATGCACTTAACAAGCCAACCAATCGGCCATGACAAAGCTGCAAGTCCGATGCAAGCACCCCATTGTCCCCAGTCCAGCCTCTCGGTGTTGGCAAACCTCTTCAGAAACTCAACCATCACCACCTGAAGAATTATTGTCATGCTAACGATGCCCAAGAACAACTTGTTCCTATGTATCCCTTTGAATACATTTTTGTGCTCCAGCTTCCTGGCGTTAAATTCGTTGAAGACCTGGCAGAGGACAAAGCAGTTGAAAATAATTGTGTCCTTCACTTTCTTGTCCACTCCAAAAATGGAACTCCCCTTGAATTCTAGAGTCAGGAGGACGATAACTTGGTACAAGGCCTGAGATGTGAGATTCCTCCACATAACTCTGTTGATAAGTGGCTCGGTTCTTCCAACTGGTGGTTTTAGCATGAGATCATTTGTGGGTTGCTCAGTGGCCAACGCCAAAGCTCCCAGGGTGTCCATAATCAAGTTCACCCAAAGAAGTTGGACCGCCGTCAAAGGGACATTGCCTGAAGAGATCGCAGCAACGAAGTTGATGATGAGCGCGGCCACATTCACCGTGAGCTGAAACTGTATGAACTTTTGAATGTTGTTGTAGACGCACCGCCCCCACCTCAACACAGTCACCACAGAGGCAAAATTGTCATCCAAGATGACGATATCCGAGCTCTCCTTTGCAACCTCAGTGCCTTGGATGCCCATGGAGAGCCCGATATCCGCTTCATTTAGGGCTGGCGCGTCATTCGTGCCATCCCCAGTGACTGCCACCACATGCCCTTTCTGCTTCAAGCACTGCACCATCAAAAGCTTATCAAATGGGGACGATCTAGCCATTACCTGGATTTTCTCAATTGCAGCCATTCTCTGCTCGGGCGAGTAATTGCGAAACTGAATGCCCTCTACTATGGCTTCGTGTTCGAGATCTTTGTCGGGATTGAGTATCCCACATTCCAAGGCTATTGCTCTTGCAGTGTGCACATTGTCTCCTGTGATCATCTTGATGTTCACTCCAGCACTTCTACAAGACGCCACTGCACTTCTCACGCCCGGTCTGCATGGATCCTTTATCCCTACTATCCCTAACAATGTAAGTCCATCTTCCTCGAGTCTCCCATGAACTTGAGCAAGTGAGCCATTGATTGTTTTGTAGGCGAATGCGATGCAGCGCAGGCTTTTGTCAGCCATATTTTTTAAGATTGTCCCGAACTCAGACCTTGCTTCATCATTCATGAGATTCACCGTCCCACTCTGGCTATAATAATTTGAGCACAATGCCAAGATCATCTCAGCAGCTCCCTTCCAGTGTATGTGAACGACCTGCTCTCCTCTCCTCCTCACTGCAACCCCACTTCTCTTTTTCTCGGAATTGAATGCCTCGACTTGGATTATTTCCCAGTCTTGCTTCAGTTCATCCATCGTCATACCCAATTCGAGCACACCCCAAGAAAGTATTGCTTTCTCAGTTGGACTGCCTAAAATTTCAGGAACAGAAACAAAAGGTCGCACGTGGACAGTACCTGTTGTGTTCAAACCTATTCCTTGTAGCAGGACTTCAAGGATGCTGGCTGCTATTTTTCTGGATGCATCTACACTCACCTGTTCTTTCCCCATCCAGAACTCAGCAACCCTCATCTCGTTTAGTGTGAGAGTCCCGGTTTTATCCGTGCAGATTGTTGTGGCAGAACCCATGGTTTCACAGGCAGAGAGCTTGCGGACCATGGCATTGTCGCCCATCATCCGCTTCATGGAGTAGGCCAGCGTCAAAGTGACGGCCAAAGGCAAGCCCTCAGGTATAGCCACCACCACAATGGTCACCGCCGCTGCAACTATGCGCACCACTGCATTCATCACGTCCCCAGACTTGGTCTTCCCGCTGGTAAATTCTCTGTGTCCGGCCTCGTCTTGGGTGTGTCCGGTGAAGTAGCGGATCATCAAGACAAGAAGTACCAGTACGGCTACCAACAGGCCAACCTTCCCGATGAAGGAGGTCAACTTGTTTAGACGGGCTTGGAGCGGGGTCTCTTCATCTAAGTCGCGGCTCACGGAACTCATCATCTCGCCCCATGCAGTGTTCATGCCAACAGAAGCAACCATCATGCGACCGTAGCCGTCTATCACTTTGGTGCCTGAGAGCAAGAAAGGATTCTCGCTGTAGATTTCGACGTGATCACTTTCACCAGTCATGCTAGACTCGTCAACCTTCAGGGAATGGCCATCCACAAACAACCCGTCAGCCGGCACCTGGTCGCCAGTCTTCAGAAACACGACATCCCCTACGACAACATCAAATATGGAGATCGGTTGCCTCCTGCCGTCTCTCACTACCTCCACTCTTATGTTGCTGCTCTCTTTTGAAAGTTTCTGGAACTGCCTTCCTTGCTTATAGTTGCTGAGAGCAGAGACGACGACCACTAGAAAGATGGCGATGATTATACTCCCACCATCATACCAACCTTCCTTAAGGCCGTGTTGTTTGATGCCGAATACTAAAGAGAGAACAGCGCATGCTATGAGAATGATTATGGTCATGTCTTTGAGTGCATCAAGCACAAAACTAAGAAAGTTCTTTGCTGGCGGCTTATTGTACTTATTCGCACCAAAAACGTCAGTTCGCTGCATGAGGTCGGTTTCGTCTCCGCTCAAGCCATTGCCGAGATTTGTCATGAGAATTGAAGCGAGTCGTTTAATGCCACCAAGTTGAGCTAGAGATTCTAACCTCTTCTCTCTTACCATGTTACTCAGAATCTTCTGGTCAACGTCCCGAAGCGAAGGGCGATCTCCTTCACGTGGGTTATCACTGTTTCCGAGGCCGATGTTGATGGCAACGTAAGAGATCGACCGCAACAGCAACGGGTCCGTCTTCCTTCCGAGGACCTGTTGTGACAGAGACTCGAGAGCCCTGGTGAAGTATATGACCATGTAAGCCAAGCGCCACCTTCGCCTGTGGACAATCTTCGCCAGGCTATTGCAGCGGTCGAGCACGGCATCAGTCCCTGCTTCGCTAGGTTTACGGAGCCTTGAAGACGACATGGATGAACGACAGGAAGAGAAGACGAAAGGGTCTGCTTGGTTTAGCAAAAGGAGTCTGGTTCAGAGGATGGACCGGAGTCTTGAGGAGTCAAAACACTGACTGACTGGGGTTGAACGGAGGGAGGGATTTCCTTTGATGGGTTTTGAAAGGTTTCGTGTTCTCAGTTCCATATATAGTTCATAGGAAAGTTCCCTGTAGCTTCTTGAATTAAATCTTTCCACAAGCAAGAATCGGATCTGTAACTACAATTGCCTTAAATTTGACGTGATTATCTTCTTTTTCCTCTTCAGTGATTATAGATCGACCTCCTCGGAAATTACCAGTCCCATTGGTATTCGCCAAAGGATTTGGTAAAACCGTGCACTCTTGAGATGTTTCTCCAAACGGGTGATGACAAATGTAGTAAATTGACAAGAATGTATCCAGAAACCGTGTTTGCGCAGTATCAATCTCTTCCAAAATAAGATATTGAACATATATTTAATTGGAAATTCAAGTAGTAGGATCTTTCGAAGGGATTTCTAGGTGCTTTCCTCCCCATATGTGGGGCTCACACAAGTCAATCGTTACATGTCAAGTAACCACTTCTCATTTAATATAATTTCATGAGGTCAGGTATAACAAGACTGTACATGTGGATACTTGAATAAGTAAGGGTGCGTTTGTTTCGCAAAAAACTCAAGATTTTTGAAAAATATTTTTCGAAGAATAGTCACTTATATCGCTTGTCAAAACGAATGAATGACAAATATTTTCATCATTAACGAAGATAATTAGGCATATAATGTTGTCAATAATGAAGATATTTTTCGTGAACTTATTTTTTAGGTGATATGACAAGTCATTTTTTGGAAAATATTTTTCAAATCTTGAATTTTTCGTTGAATAAACGCATCCTAAATCTTATTTAATCATCGCTACGAACCTACCGTATTGGTTTTTCAATCAATTTTATATGTTGGTTTTAATATACCGAGAATTGCTTACCAAAATCATGATTTTTTTTCCAGGTAATCCATTCGGAGATTGATGAGAATATTGTGCTTTAGTAGCATTTAAAAGTGTTCTGAAGACTGAAGAGGACTCAAATGTCCAGGACCCCATCTCGTGTCACTCTCCCGTTACCCTTAATGTCACACGCTTCTTTACTTTCTTTTTCTTTTTTGGTCAGATACACGCTTCTTTACTTCGTATATCAGTAATCTGATACTTTTTCTCGTACCTACCTTTAATTATACTTTTCTTGTACCGTCTTTACGTCGAACTTTCCACTGTCAATCGTGTAACATACTTGCCCCGGTCATGGCTGGTCCGACCCCTAGCAATCGCAAAACCATTTAATTTTTATGAAATTTGTGGAGAATACATACGATCGGTGGATGTAATCGACTTAATTCTGAATCCAGACAAGTATTTGCCATGTATCTTTGCGTTTGAAAGTCCTGTCCCGATTTTCCCATGCAAATGATGCTTGGATGGCAAACCCATAAAGCATGAATGTTAGTAAACCCATTACAGATTTTCTTCATCTTCTTTTTTTTTTTTGGGGGGGGGGGGGGAGACCGCGGTTGTTGTTCATTATCATCTTTTGCCACCGGAGATGTCCGTAGTCAATTATGAGTGTACAAAAATTTATCGTCAGGCAGATGCTTTCTATTTTCTCTTGTTACATTATTGTTTGGGAAATTATTTAAAAAATCCTAAACACATTATACTTGTTCCAATTAAATCCTAAACCTTTCAATTTGATCAATTTAATCCCCAATATTTTGAAAATTTGCCAAGTGAGTCTTTCCAATCAAATTTGGTTGAAAATCACTGACGTGGATGTCGCTCGTCTTATGTGGTAAGCTGGCGTTGACGTTGACAATTTCTGTAATTTTTTTAAAACATTGATTTCTCTCTTCACTTTTTTGTCCATTGTGCCAAGAAGGGTCCTCGTTGACTCTCACCATTACCCTAGTGGGAAAAACAATGGCAAAGAACATAAAAAAAATTGCAAAAAAGCCCACTTTAATGCCAGTGACGATCAGCGTCTACATTAGCGATTTCCGATCAAAATTGACCGAAATGACTCAATTAACAAATTGTCAAATTGTTGATGACTACATTTCCATATTAGAAGATTTATGACTAAATTGTTAAATTGTTTAGGATTTTTTGGATAATTGTCCTAATTATTATCATTTGCAATGAACATATATTGATCAATTCTACTTATATCCGATACTCTCACGATTTTGTGGAATGCCTTTCACCTTTAGTTATTTCATGCTATTTCGTTACCATTACTTTGCTCTTGCTTTGATCTAGGAGTCCCGCGTGGCCTTCTCGCTTCTGGACTATTCTTGAACCCCATTGTACTTCAAGCACCTTAGAATAAGGAAACTTTTGAGTCATTCATCACAACCTCCCGCACTCTTCCTAGGATTTTTCTTTGTGCATGCGCAAACCTTAGATTGGAAGGAAACTCTCGAATGAACCAGACTCAAAAGCATAAAAGATTAGGTCGAGACAACGAACACGCAAAGAGGTCACGATAAACTCTATAACAAGTGATTCCCGATTGGGAAAGGCATGTCGTATTAGTGCACTTAATGTTCCATAAGTGATTGTGGTTAGAGGAATTTGAGCAGCTTGCGTTATGGCAAAGAAATTCTGATTTATTTGGAATTATATTTAGAATTGGCTACGAGTAGGGTGTAACTATCATCTGAAAAGCGCTCCTCCTAAAAGCAAATTTTGCTATTTCCTCCTTTTAGAGTCAATTTGAAGATTTAGATCATGGAGCGAATGACACGACTAAGCAAGATCCGGGTCAAAATAATTATGACTGAATTAATAAATTTTCAATGGAGGACTACATTGGCCAGATTAGAATATTTAGGAGAAATTATTAAATGACAGGATTTTTTGGATAATTGTCCTCATTATTATCATTTGTAATAAATGAAATATTGATCAATTCCAAGATATCCGATACTTTCACAATTTTGTGGAATGCCTTTCACCTTTTGTTATTTCATGCTATTTCATTACCATTACCTGCTCTTGCTTTGAGGGGTCCCGCGTGCCTTCTCACCATGAAACTATCCTTATGAAGGAAAAAAGAATAGAGTAGAGACACATTGAAAATTCGGTGAAGGGGCTCGGGAGGGGGTTTGTGTGACGTAGGTCGGAAGGACGGGATTGTCTGAGACTAGGAAAAAGGGGGAAGGTGAGTGTGGAGAGCTAGAAGAGGGGTTACACAGGGGTTGTAGGGAATCACAGACACCGAAAACACTGACAGGTTGTGATGGGAGAAAAAGAAGGAAAAGGAGAAAGGAGGCCAAGACAAATGAAAGAATTAGTGTGTAGTGTGGAAGGAAGGGTTTGTAGTGGGGGGACACGTCTGAAAAAAATCCATAGCGTCGAACAACAGTCTGTTATTGTTGAAAGGGGTTGCGAAGACACAAGAGGGGAAAGAAAGATGGGACTTACACCCGAACTGGGGGAGAAATGAGGTAAGAGAGGAAGCAAATTCCTAGGGGTAGAAATATACAGACATGACCAGGAAGGTGTAAGAAAACGGGCATAGTCTGGGTGTAGGGGATTGGACGAAGGGAGTAGAGGTGTATGTGTTAGAAAAACCCAAGGTGGGCGTGGAGGGGGGGGGGTAGGCTGTGGTTGTAGAAGGACATGGGTGAACGCGAAAATAGTTTGTCAAAGTCCATCTTTTTGTGGGCTTTCTTTTTTCTCGTGTGGATTAATAGTTGGTTTTGGTAGTGCGTCTGGAGTAAGTGTATGGCATATGTAAGCCGGTCTTTACTATAAACATGAAGATGTGTAAAACCCCGGGGTTATATGTGCTAGGAATAATATAAAGAAAAAAAGACTCATATATTATAGCTGGTATCAACGTGTTCAAATTAGGGGAGGGATAAGAAAAAACAAAGTAGATAACAAGAGAGGTAGTTGGTAGACACAGGGATAGGAGCGTTTGAAGCCATTAAAATAAACAATATTCCGTGTGGTATTGTATAAAGAGATTAACTAGGAAAAAAATAAAACCAACAGAAAAAAGAGATACAAATCTGCCTCTTATCACCAAATAGACCCCCCCCCCCCCCACGGCAAAATTTTACCTCATTTCCTCCCACACCTTTAGCTAAGTCAATTTTTTATTTGAAATGAAGTTTTGTCCCGTAATGCATGTTTTTTTAATTCCCCCCGTTGTGCAAAGTTGATAGAGAGCTTGCAAGTGGCGGGCCGACTTGGTTACAACCCTTTTTTTATTTTGGTTGCACAATTTTCTGTAACGGGGTTCGTCCCCCTTTGAACTCCCTCCGGCCGCTTGGACTCGATATCCCCCCCCCTTCCCCCGTTCGCCAACCATTTAACCGCCCGTCCTTTATTGCTATGTTCTAATAGGCAAATTCCCAAACCACTGTTCAGAAGGAGTATGTTAGAGGCCCCACCCCACCCAAAAGGAGGTTCGTTCCGGATGTGAAGTGTGCCGCCGGAATTCCTCCGGGGGCGCCCGAACCCCGCCACAAAAATGACTCCCATGACCAATTAAATAAAATGGGAGCAACGTGGGCAAATGAAGTCGGAGTGGAAGGGTGAAAGACTAAGTGGCTCCCCAGAATCGTTTTCGGTAGGGGACCGGGGAAGGGCGCCACGGCGCGCCTAGAGAAGTATACTGTGGCGATAGGAACCCGGTAGCCGGTCAGGGAAGTGCATGCCGCCGGTAGAAAGTTTTGTTGTTAGGTGCGGGGGAAATGGCGGCGCGTTGGCGAGGGGTTCGTGAGGACCGCCGCGGGTTTCTGCGCTCAGAGCTGCGACCGCATGTTCTATGTGATGTAATTGAACACTCCGCCATTATTCATTTGTCCAGTGCA
>JAGVVM010011309.1:0-26366 GCA_019149425.1 Psidium friedrichsthalianum
GACGCAAGGCGTTCTCTCTAGGTAGTGGCGTTTTCATTTTTATTTCTTTTTTTTGTTATTTTATTGCTTTATTTGTTTTTTGTCTAAGTTTTTTTATTTTTGCTTTTTTTTTTTTTGCCCTGGGTCTGTTTTTGTTGTTTTGCTTTTTTTTTTCTCTTTTTTGTGTTTTTTGTTTTTTTTTTTTTTTGTTTATATTCTTTTTTTTTTTTTTTTTTTTTTTTTGTTTTCTTGGGGGGTCTGCGTCATGGAGCTGTGGTTTTTTCTTTGGGGGGGTTTCGGATACTGGATGAAGTTAACGAGGGGATCCGGATGGGGCTTTTGTGTTTTGTATAATGTTTTTGAGTTATTTTTTGTTGTTTTTTCTGGGCTTTTTGAGTGTGGGGAGACGGAGGAAGGGGATCTAATGGTGGTTTTGTTTGTGTAATGATTTTTGGATTTATAATATTTTTATTTTTTTTTTGGTGGCACAGGGCTGCTCCCGCCTCTGTCATTTTTTTGTTTTTTTTGTGTGTTCTTTTTTTTGGGTTTTTGGTGGCGATTGCGGGTGTTTTTGGAGGGATCCGAGCACTTTTTTTTGACTTGGTTTGGTTGGCGCTTTTTTTTGGTAGTGGTGTTTTTTTCAATTGATGTATTTATAATCCGTTTTACAGGTGTGGTAAGGTTATGTGGGTTTTTTTTTATTTTTTCGTGCGGGCCGCCGGAGCCCGGTGAATTTTTTTGTTTTGATTAGTGCTGTACTTTTTGGCTGGCTGTTTTTTTTTTTGGGGGATGGATACTATGGTATTATTATGGGATGTGGACGTTTTTTGGGTATTTAGTTTTTGTTTTTTTTCGTTTTCTTAGTTGGTTTTTTTTTGGTGGTGTGAGTAGGGATATTTCTTTTTTTTTTTGGGATTTTATGTTTTGTTTTTTTTTGTGGTGGGTTTTTTGGATGTCGTTGTTACAGATCTATGCAGGAGCGGCCCACGGAGCCTAATACAAGCGCCGTATACATAGGGTACTTACAGCCGGGTTAGGCGGCGGTTTGGCGGAGTTGCTGCTAGGGGGGGAGGGGTTCACGTGAGCTCCCGCGGGGGGGAGGTTGGGAGGCCTCGGGGGCGATGGTACTTGTTGTTTTTGTAGGAGGTCTTATATAGTTGTTTTTTATTGTTTTTTTTGGTTTTGTATTTGTTGGTAGAGGGAGGGTTTTATATTTTTTGTTTTTTTTTTTTCTTGGTTTTTTTTTTTTTTTTTTTTTTTTTTTTTTTTGTTTTTTTTTTTTTTTTTTTTTTTCTTTTTTTTTTTTTTTTTTAGGTTTTTTTATAGGGGGGGAAACCCAGGGGCGCGACTGTACCAGCCTCATTTCTTTTTTTTTTTAATGTGATCTGGCTATCATGGGGGCGATTATTCTTTTTTTGTAATTTTAAAAATTTTTTTTTTAAAAAATAATTTTTTTTTTTAATTTTATTATTATAATTTTTTTTTTTTATTTTTGTTTTTTAGTTTTTAATTGTTATGTATGGGGGGGGATATTTTGAAATTTTTTTTTTTATTATATTGTTTTTTTTTTGGGGTTTGGGTTTTAAATTTTTGGTTTTTGGGAATTATATTTTTTATTTTTTCTTTTTTTTTTTTTTTTTTTTTTTTTTTTTGTTTTTTTTTTTTTTATTTTATTTTTTTATTTTTTTTTTTTTTTTTTTTTTTTTTTTAGTTTTTTTTTTTTGGAACCAAGAGGAATAAGGAGAAAAAAAGCTAGAGAATGAGGGATGGGGGCTATGGGTGTTTTTGTAATAGGGGTGTGTGGTTGGAAGGAAGTAAATGATGTAGTTGAAAGGGGTGTGGGGTGTGGTGTTGAATTAATGAAGGGATAATTTTTAGTGTCTAAACAAAAAATGGAGGGGGGGAAAAAAAGCCTATGGCCTAGTTAAGGGTTATAATTTGGGATTTTGTTTTGTGAGTGTGGGTTTTGGATATTTTTTTTTATTTTTAAAAAGTTTGAGATGGTGAATGTAGGTTATTTATATTATTTAAATTTTTTGTGTTTTTTATGTGTGTTTTTTTTTTTTGTTTTGATTATTTTTTATGTTTAATTGGTAATTTTATTTTATGTATTGATTTATTTTTTTTGTGTTTAATAAATAGGGGGTTTTTTGATATGTATAAATTAATTATTTGTGGTTTTTTTAGTGTTTTTTTATGGGTTTTTGTTTTTTTTTTGGTAATAAGGATTGATGGGATAGAAGGGTGAAGCATGGTTATGTTGAAAAGCAATGAGGGAGGGGGACGGGGGGGGATCTTTGAGCCTGACGTAGTATTCGGTTAGAAGGGAGGATCTCTATTAAAATACATAGGCAGGGTAGTCCTATTCTACACAATTATATATGGCATTGGCTTTTATCTTTTTTTTTTTTTTTTTGACTTTTTTTTTGATTTTTTTATTTTTTTATTTGTATTTTTTTAATTTGTTTTTTTTATTATTTTTTTATTTTTTTTTTTTATAATTTTTATTTTTTTTTTTTTATGTATTCATAGACTCTACTACTTATCTTTATATTTTGAGGGTAGGTTTTCTTTTTGTGAAAGTTTTTGATCTTTTGTTTGATGTTGTTTTTGTTTTGTATGTTTTTTATTTGACCTGTTTTTATTTGGTTTTTTGTTAAGGTATTTTATGGTTTTTTTTTTATTTTATTTTGAAGATGAGGGGGCGTCGGAGAGTATGCTGGCTTTTTGATTGGGGGGGTTTGGATATGATAGGTAGGTGTGTGGGGTAAATTGGGGGGGGGAGGAGAATTTAGGAAGGTGTAGTGAAAAGTTTATATTGGGGGTGGGGTGATAATGTTTTAATACAACAATAAAAAAGGTGTAATTTTTTTTTTGGGTTGTAATAGTTGGGGGGGGGTGGGGGTGAGGAGTTATTGGTAACTTTTTTTTTTCTCGGCTTTTTTTTTTTTTTTAATAGATGGGCAGGAAAGGTCGGGGGAGGAGTCTGGCTTGTTTTATTATTGGTGCTGCTACATGGCCTTTAGTTGAGGTTTAGTTTTTTTTTTTTTTTTTTTTTCGTTACACATAAAAAAAAATAAAAATTATAATAAAAATAGAAAATAATAAAAAAAAAAAATTAAAAAATTTTTTTCTGGCTTTTTTTGAGGTTTTTATGTTATGGTTAGTTTGTGTGTTTTTTTATAGTTTAAAAGTTGTTTTTTTTGTGCCAAGGCGTCTCCAGGACCGTGGGTCGAGTCTGCCTGCTGCTGTTTCGAGCGCTCGAGAGCTGGCCCCCGGTCCGCATGTCGCCTGGCCTGAGTATACATGCTAGTTTTTTTTGATTTTTTTTGTTTTTGTTTTTCTTCCGGGCTGTGCTGCCCGTGGCTTTTTTTGGTTTTTTTTTTTGTGATTTTTTTTTTTGAGTGTGTATTTATGTTCCGTTTATTTTTTTGTCTTTGTCAAAGAGCTCCTCCTTCCTTATACTGCGCCAGCTCGGTTCCTTCCGCGAAAGGAGAGCCGGGAAGGGCTAGAGTGGGGGATGCCCTGCGCGACCATGTCACGAGCCTCTGGCTTTTTTTTTTTAGGTTTGTATTTATGTTTTTTTTTTAGTTACAGCCCACTGTCCAGCCCTCTAGCACACTTGTGGCTTTTTTTATCTCGATGGCTTTTTGTTTATTGCTTTTTTAGTTTTTTTTTTTTGTTTTTTTTTTTCTATTCTTTTGTTACTTTTTTAGCTGAGCAACCGAGTGAATCTGAAGCTCCTATATGGCTTGTTTTTTTTATTTAGGTACCCCTAGAAAGCCTCTCTGGCTTGTTTTTTTTTTTTTTTGTTGTGCGCAGACCCCCGCCCGTGCTCCCGCTGGCTTTTTTTTTTTTTCTTATTTTTTTTTTTTCTTTTTTTTTTTGTTTTTTGTTGGGCTTTTTGTTTATTGTTATTTTTTTTTTTGATTGGTTCTTTTTTATTTATTTTTTATTTTGTTTTTTGTGCAGGCTCCACATGCCCCGCTCCCTGAGTACGCCATCCGCCCCCCAGGCAAAGGAGGAGGGACCTGCGCGGAGGCCGTCGACGAGGCTGTGCTTTTTTTTTTTTTTTTTTTAGTGATGAGGGGACGGAGGGAAAAAAGGGGCCTATCCCAGGCCTCTGTTCGATCGTGTCTGGTCATGGGGACGTCATGAGAAGGGGGGGGGGGGTGAAGGGAGAAGACCAATATATGTGGGGATAGCCCAGGGTACACATAGGAAAAAGTAAACTACAAGTCCTCCGGAAAACATCACGTACCTAGGTCAATACCGTAAGGCCTATTTACTTAAACTTCCTTCCGATCCTCTCCAAGTTGTCCTACCTACTTTTGCCCCTTGCTACCATAAAAACTGAGACGAGGGAAGAGGCGGCCTGCGCCACCTCTACTCTATTCTCTTCATTGTTTTTTTAATAGGGGGGTGTGTGTCGTGTTTGGAATTGGCCGGCCGGCCCCGGGCGCTGCGGTGGCGGGGGGTCTGTGTGGGCGGCGGGGTCTGGTCGCGGTCTGGTGTCGCTGCCCGTCGCCTCTGGTTTGTCTTATGGTTTTATGTTTTTTGTTTGTTTGTTGGGTTTTTTTTTGTTTGGGTAGGTGGGCCACGTGGGCGCTAGATGGAGAGGAGTGGGCTTTTTGTTGGAAGGAGTTGGGCTTTTTTTTGTGTGTTGATGTTTAGGAAAATACATGATAGGGGGAGTCTGGGAATGGCTTTAGTATGTGGCAGTCATGGTTTAGGGATATACTGCTGGGAAGATATGGGCTTATTTTGTTGTTTTTTTTTGGTTTTTTCTTTGTTTTTTTTTTTTTTTGTTTGTTTTTTTTTTTTTTTTGAGGAGATTGTATTGTTTTTTATGTGTTTTTTTTATTTGTTTTTGTTTTATGTGTTTTTTTTGTTTGTTTTTTTGTTTAGTTGTTTGTTTATTTTTTGGTTTGTTTGTGTATTTTTGTTTTGTAGGGCTTTTTTTTATTTGCTCTGATGTGGTGACGTGGGATTTTTATTTTTTTTTTTATTTTTGGGAAAGTATTCAGTATAGTTTTTTAGGTTTGTTTGTCCCTGATGTATCGATTGCTGGGATGGGAGGTCTAGGCCCCTCGGAGTAGTGGGCTTCCTGGTCTCTGCGAGTGGCTGTGCTGAGTGTATATACTAGGCTTATTGTGGTTCTTTTTATTTTTTTGTTTTGTGGAGTTGTTTTTTTTTATTTTGTTTTTTGAGGACCGGATGAAGCGTGGCTTTTTTTTTTGTTTTTTTTTGTTAGGTTTATTGGAGGTTTTGTTTTTTTTTAATTTTTTTTTGGGGGGGGAAGGTATTTGTAGTTGTTTTATAGTTTTTTTTTTTTTTCTTTTTTTTTTTTTTTTTTTTTTTTGTTTTTTTTTTTTTTATGGAGTGATTGTTGGGGATGGTTATGGTTTTTTGTTATAGTTATTTTTTTTGTATGTTTTTTGATTGTTTTGTCTTGTTTTTTGTTTTATGTTTTTGTTGTTTTTTATGTTTTTTTTTTTTTGTGGGGTGACGTGCTTGGGGTTAGGTTTCGTTTGTTTGCTGTAGGCTTGCTATTTTTTTGTTTGTTTAGTTTGTTTATAGTGTACGTTTTTTTTTAGTTATTTTGGGAGATTATTTTGTTTTGCAGTAATTTTTGTGGTTTTGTATTAGTTTTTGTAAGGGGTGATTGTTGTTTTTTTTTTTGTTGTAGGATTGTTTGTTTTTTAGTATGTTTGAGTTGTTTTTTTGTTTTTTTTGTTTTGGTTTTTTCTGATTGCTTTTGGTAGTATTGTTTTTCTGGCCCTGGGCTTTGTGTTTTTTTGTGTATAGGAATTTTTTAGGGGGTGGGGTTTGTGTTTGGTTGTGAAGGGTGGTTTGATTGTAAATCACAACTAGACAACTGGGATCTATAGAGTGAATTGGATTATATGTAAAGAGCATGTGGGAGAAATGCAGAATACTAGGGGGGAACGGCAAGGAAGCACTCATAAACTTGCTAATTTTTTTATTCATTTCTTTCATTTATTATTTTAGGGGCTAGCAAAGGGATCTGTCTAGGGACTTATATTTTTTAACTATACTTAATCTGATGCGACGGTCGATGCGGCTCGCCTACCAGAGGCGGGAAAAAGCACCCAGGGGGAATAAAAAAGGAAAAGGATCCCTAAAGATATGGAATGTGGAAAGAGAATTTAGAGGCTTGATGAGGAAATTTTGGAAAAAAAAAAAAGAAAAAAGAAAGGGATGCAAAATAGAAGATTACGGTCAATGATTGTAATAATTTAGGAATCAAATCGGCGAGGTGCAAAAGGTCCAAAAAATGTGGTAAACATAGTTTTACCACAGCACTCAAACGTACGAGCACATAGGGGGGGGCTGGCCTAGCTGGGCTGGAAATGTGTCTTGCTGCACCACTTATGTTACTGTTTTTCCTTTGCACATTTTCTGGGAAACAGGGGGTTGGGAGGATTGTCTTTCTAAGCTTGAATTTTCGCACTTTCCAGCTTATATAAAAACTGATTCGCACCTAAAACGACAATTTGAAAAAAATTAAAAAAAAAGGAAAAAAAAATCAAATCAAGATTCATCAGGAATTATCGAGGAGGTGAAAGAGCCAAATCTGCAAGCTTTGTTTAACTGATTGATATAACACCACCTCTGCACAAAATAAGAGGCCATTCATTTAAAATATAGTACTGGATAATGGAAAATTAAAAAGGTGTGTCGATATATTTGAAGGAACACAGAGGGAACCAAAGAATATATGGAAGGGGGGAAAAAAGTTCGATTTACACTAATAATTCTGGGATTACCTAAATTACAAATGCAAAAAGAAGAAAGACTAAAGAAGACAATAAACAAATTTGAGACACAGTGACTCATACTGCCAATTGATCATACTGAAGCCTTGGGGGTTTTTTTTTTTTTTGGCCGACTACTGGGAGCCTTTGGTTCAGAACCTGAAATCTTGATTGAACATGGATGAAGAACTAAATATGTTGGTCAATCTCCGGATAATCTTGAGTCCCCTTGGAAATCTCGGTGGATTATGATGTTTTGGTAAGGAATAGAGGAAAACAAAATCGAAAAACGACCAAGAAAATAAGAAAGGACCTTTGACAATATGCTCATTCCCTCAGCCTGTCTTGGATAAAGAAAAATGAAGAAGCTCATACTGTGTTCATATCTCCAGTTACATTCAAGTAAAACTTTTTTAATCCTAAGTCAAAACATCAAAAGCGAAACCAAAAGAAGTAGGTATCTCTCGAGAGCAGCACAGCTTCTCATCGCTTAGGACCCTTCGCTACACTTCCTTTGCCCGTTTTCTTCTCTTTCCGTTTCGACTTCTCGTTAGAGAACCATGTTTCCGTCTTATCAGGCTTTGAACAGCCGTCCTTCCCGTGCTTTTCCCGATGGTGGCTTGGGCCGGAGGAAGCATCGGAAGCCATTGAATCGTCGCTGTCGTCACTGCCCTCCTTTCTTCTGCTTTCAGAGTGGCTGACCGTGGCGATCTTGTCATTCTGAGTGACCCAACTCGCCTCGTTGCATCCAGAATCGTCTTCTTTCATCGGGGAAGCAATGTACGTCGTCCAACCTGATTCGCTGCTGCTGAATCCTTCAGCTCCTGAATGGTCTGGAGAGTATTCCATTTACTGTGGTTGAAGGGAAAGGAATGGCCAGACTCTTGTTTGGAAGGTACACATGGGGGATGCCCTACTTCTTGGCTAGGAGGTTCAGAATCAATGGCAAACCCATTAAATTATTAGAGAGAGAGAGAGAGAGAGAGGAGTTAGGTGGTTCTTGCAACACCTATTTCTAGATACACGCCCTAATTTATACTCAATACATGTCATTTGAACCTATATAAATGTCACGTCAACATGTAAGGTATCAGGCAATTAATTAACCGTCAAACTTTTTAAGTGTGAAAGGCATCTCTTTAATTAATGGACAAGCAGCAACAGACAATATTTCCTGAGAGATAAATGGACAGGAATATGGATCACAACATTTTTATTTATGACTATTTACTATGCATAATTGAGGCTTATAAAGAAACAAGGTTGTCACGAATTTCATGCATTAGGATTAATATTGGCCAAAGCATAATTTATACAAGAGAAATGATTATGGGATTTTCTTTAATGCAATGTCAAGTCACCAGCCATTAAATTAAGAATTGCTGTAGAGTTCATTTCTTCATAAATTTATGGCTCATAATATTTTTTTTTTGATAATCGTACAAAGACTCTTGTACTAGGAAAGCACTTTATGTAAGCGTTCATATTGTGCAATTTTCCAGGGTCATTTAGTTTTGCACACAAAAGAGAGTGTGCACACGTCAAAACTGATTAGCTTGGCAGAAGACAGCTTCTAATGACATGAAACCTTCTAATTTTGAAAGGAAAAGAATCTTGATAACAATGCAATAATTAAGGCCTCATTTCTCTTTGATCGCAAGAGATATTTCAGCTACAGTTGTCCTAAAAGAAATCCAACTCTTTAATGGGAAAAATCAGCTTTTTGTGTGAAATACAGGTGAGCCCATTCCAACAACTGGACTGAACAGCAGACCTACGTCCTCAAACAACATACTGCTATTAAGAGCCACTGTGTCCCCCCCTCTCTGTCTTGCTATTTAAAAAACCTACATTTCTCTTCTTCTTTTTGTTTTTTTGGGTACATGACAGTTGTCCCATCCAAGCCCGTTGCCATCGGAACAACATTAGACCCATCATGAGTACAGGCTCTGAAACACAAACTGGCCATGTCCCTTAGCTTTCATTCCTTAAATTCTCTGTCTGTCCATCAATATCCATCAGCTTTTTTTTCCTCTCCCTCAGCCTCAAGTGCAGAGAACCTAACTGGATCTTTGGGTTCTGGATCAGGATACAGAGATTTCACTGGTCTTTTCAATTTGTCCTTTTACCCCAAGATGGCTTTTCTTGGGCCCAATTGGATGAACTTGACAGTGTTGTTTTTTAGCTCAAACTGCTTGAGGGGTGTACTCCATTTTCATGCATTTGTTCCTTGCTTTGAGCACAATTCTCATCAGTGTTGCAAGACAATCTTGGCACAGCTTCGCCGTTTCAGCGGAACAGTTCTGCATCTGTCATTCCTACTACTTGTTTTTTCTTATGCTAATGGGATAATAACATAAATATTCCATGAACTATGGTTTAATATATAATGCGGTCTCTGTACTTTAAATTTGTTCAATGTGATTTTTGAACTTTAACTCAATGTAGAATGTTGTTCTTAACTTTTAATTTATTCAATGTGATCCTGAACTCTACGAAAATGTTTAATGTTATCCTTGAACTTGAATTAATAAAATGATAATATTTGATGAAAATCAAAGGAATTAAGAAGATAACATTCAAAGGTAAATTTTCCAGGAGAAGAAAGTTCTTCATTGAAAGCCATAATACATAGTTAGTTTCTTCTACAGTACATAATGTTATTTATATTAGTCATGTCATATGTCACATGTCACTCTTGATTTACCCACAATTTCCTCTTACGATTTATCCACGATTTCCTCTTGATTTTTAAAATCTTTTCTCCACATGTTACTCATGATTTACCCACGATTCCCTCTTGATTTCCAAAATCTTCTCTCCATGTTGCTCTTCACCTTGTGAAAAACCAAACCTCTTCTTGAATTGCTGATAACTACTCTTTCGATGGTTCATCAGTATTATTAACCATATCAGCCTCCCTCAAACTGGGATTAGGTGGAAAACCTAGTCCCAGTTTGTATCGTAACTTGCAATGATCAAACTGTGGTAAAGCTTTTGTAAATATATCATCAATTTGATGAGCAACAGGAACATAGTGGACTTCAAGTCACTTGAGCTTGATTTTCTCTCGACCGAAATGAAAATCGATCTCCACGTGCTTTGTCCTTGCATGAAGGACTAGATTCGCTATCAATGAAATGGTCGAGTGGTTATTACTGTAAAGCAAGGTCGGACCCATGAGCAAAATACACAAATCTGTCAATACAAATAAAATCGGCCATGGCAGAAGCTAAGGCTCTATATTTAGTGCCTCCGTTGATGACCTTGAACACTATCACTTACCATTTTGTGGACCATGAAATTATATTTTATCCCAAGAAGGTGCAAGATCTAGCTGTTGACCTTCCAGTCTCAGAACAATCGACCCAATTAGAGTCTGCATACCCATATAAAATTCACTGTGCTATTAGAGTGAAGATAAAGTCCCAGTTGCTCTGAGTTCCTTAGTTACTAAGTTTCCTTTCACAATTGCAACATCCATTTTTAATAGTTTAAATTGCCATCCATAGCAGAATGCATTTTTTGACAGATTTGATTTACTAAATAAGAGATGTCCAGTATTGTGATCGTTAGATATTTTAAATATCCACCTGGCGAGACTCCGAAAGGAGTGAGGATCATGAAAAGGTTCTATGTCTTGTACCATGGGGAAATAAGTTTTTGATAGGCAATGGGGTCTCCATCGGCTTACTATCATGCATTTTTGCTTTTTGCAACAAATCCTAGCATATTTAAGATAGTTTTAGAAATAGGTCCGGACCCACAATCTTTCATAGAAAAATTTATATTTAAAGCTTCTATTAACTCCCGAAATAGAGATGATGAGCTTCCCATCAAAATGATATCATCAATGTACAACAATAATAACCAAGCGTTCCAAAAGCTTAACCTAATGGATGAAAGCATGGTTTAATATTTAACTACTCTAATACTTCCCTCACACTTAGTCTGGTCTTTTTTTCCTAGTAGTACTAAGCGGAAAAATATATCATTTGAGGCAAATAGGTGCCCGAAAAGATTGAACTTAAAACTTCATGCTCCGATACCATGACGAAAATCAAGGAATTAAGAAAATAAACATTCAAAGATAAATTTCCCAGTAGAGAATGTCTCCATTAAAAGCCATAATCACAGTTTACTTTCTTCTACATACATAATGCTATTTATGTTAGTCATGTCATATGTCACATGTCACTCTTGATTTACCCATGATTTCCTCTTATGATTTATCCACGATTTTTCTTGATTTCTGAAATCTTCTCTCCACATGTCACTCATGATTTACCCATGATTCCCTCTTGATCTCCAAATCTTCTCTCATGTTGCTCTTCACCTTGTGAGAAACCAACCTCGTCTTGAATTGTTTGATAACTACACTTTCGATGGTTCACTAGTATTATTAACCTTATAAATATTACAAATTTTCATAAAGCCGATGGATCACATTGAACAAATTAAAAGTGTAGGGATGACATATTTTGCTAAAGTTCATGAACTATATTGAAAAAATTTAAAGTGCAGGGATTACATTGCACATTAAGTCAAATTTCACGGACTGTCTATGTCCTTTGCCCTAAATTAATTGTTTTGCGACCCGTGTTAATGTCCGTCAAAATCATGCTCTCACTTGAACATTTGTGAATTTCTTTTTCCTCCCTCAAGTACGGAGAAGCTTTCTAATTTCTTACGGTTCATCATATTAAGTTAATAAATTTAGTCATTGGCACCATGTGGAGCAAGATAATGGTCGTTTGAATTGGTGGTTGAAGGTTAGCTCGAATTGAGTTGAAATCGATGACAAATCTTAAAAGCAACTTTAAAATTGTAAAGTGGACTAAACGTCATGCTTTCTTTAGATATTAGAATTAGATAATGTACTAACGCCTTGGTTATAATCAACAATGCCTCCTTGTTACATTTACTATTTACGTACAAAATAAATCACATGTACTATCCAATAGGATAATTAAGTTGAAATTGCTAAACTTTATGTATGATTAAAGAGTCTTAAAATTTCTTTTGGGAAGTACAATAAAATCCTTTCTGTCTTCAATTTGCTAAAATTTTCTTACATAGCAATCTATAGGGTCCCCCGATCCCTAAAACTTTCCCAAATCCTAGGTTCAAATTGGCCACTAAAACCAAATACATAAATTGGAAAGCAAAAAGGAAGTTGCCACCGGTCAATTTATGTAACCATTCGACCAAAAAAAAATGTAACCTAAGTGAGCACCCACTAGAATACCTAAGCAGTTAAAAATCAACTACCTAGGTGGCATGGGCAAGATCACTGGTCTATGTGCATCAATCAAAGGTAGAGGTCGGAGGCCTCAATTACAAGCGGTGGATTAGCATCTTACAATCCCCTTCGGTACCAATACTCTTTGATTAAACTCTAATTTGGATTTATCATCCATTTTCTTTGAAAGAGATTAAAAATTCAAAATATGGTCATGTGACAATTAGGTGAAAAGATCATCTCATCTACTTATAGGGCAACCCCATTATGTATGAATAGTTAATTTGACATATGTTATGCATGGTGCATGACACTGAATGAGATATCGAATGTCATGTGATTTTTGTTTTTGGTTGAAATGATACTTTTTTCAAACTTCATAAGTTTTAAGAAGACAAGACCAAAGACAGGGCATCCAAAAAAAGTAAGTCCCATAGGGATTGGGGGTTTTTCAAAACCATAGATGGGGGAGTGAATTTAGATGATATGCATTGGCTACAAAATCAACAATTGGGTTTTCTGATCTTCTACAGTGGCCCATGATCAATTAATCATATAAGGACAATTGGGCTTGGGCCTCCACCAAGATAGCTTCAGCCTCCCACATGACTTTATCTTCTTCAAGCAAAGTTTCAACCATCAAAGTACAGTTAGAGAACAAGTACAACTCCTCCTCTCTTTTAGATCTAAAATATCTCAAAGCCTCGACCACAACTAACGCTTCTGCTTGGATTGGTGACGAAGCTATCTACCAACAACTCGAAGGAGTCTTGGGGGACACCAGCTATTGTTCCCTCTATGGATCCCGCTATGATTAATGCATCGACGTGTATCCTTAAAGCCTCAATTATCTTTGCGCTTTGATTACTTTGCAGGTGAGCTTGGTTTGCTTCAAGATTTAAGCTTTTTGGGTTCTATCTTTTGTAGCAATTGATCATTGCTTCCACTGTTGATTTAATAGTCTATATGTCGGGTTTTAACTTCAGAAAATTAATTTGTTCCGTGCTTTCCAAATGAACTAGAGGGAATTTGTGATTTTCTCCAAGAAAGGTAAAGGTCTTTGCTGATCTAGTAGATCTTGAAGCCATTTGTCTATGTGCTGTAGTATCCCGAAAACCTCCACTTGCTTAAGAAAGGATTTATATTAAGTTAGTATGAATTGTCAAAGGATTATTTGAGTTCTATAATATTTTTTTAGGAGCAGTGTATGTCCAAATTGGGTCAAATATGTATGAAATAGGGATAGCCAAGGATAGAATTGGACTGATGGCTGCACATGGGGCACGTGTCACCATGTGGCAGCTCGCATGGCTATGTGTCAACACATAGCATAAGGCGGTGAGGCAGTGGACACGCATGAGCCATGTGTCACACTGTAGCTTAGCCACTATCTCGGTGACACCATGTGTTACATCTGCATGACACGTGTGACACAGGTTACACATGTGTAGCTTCAGGTACTGATTCACCCTACGCTGACTGATAGTTTGCTTATTTTCTCCATAAATAGAACATGATATCAGTTGTTTCATCATTCGTTCGTCAAAATATTTTCTTCCTTTCTATTCTCAATTATGCTGGCTATCACTCTATCTTGCCATTATCAAGATTGATTTGAAGGATTGAGGTGTTGTCTGAGTAAGGACTACACACATAATAAGAAAGGCGAATATGAAATCATCCGTTCTTCATTTCTATACCGTTTTCTCGAGAAATTAAGGTAAGTCAATTCTTAATCCTTATTACTAGCTTATCTATGTTTCGTTATTGTGGGCATTGTGATCTGATTGGATGTTATTGCAAAGATTTGGGTTGAAATGATGTGATTGTGATGAAATCATCAAAATGATTGTAAACTCTTATGTATTGATATCTGATAACAGTTAACCTTATTTACAATCTAACGATTCTATGGATGGATTGGTCGTTTGACTTAGGCATTTTCTTGTTGATTTTATACTCACTCTGTTGTTGAAACCATTTTTCAGTATACCAAGATGTTAGATCCTTCGATACCCATGCGTCAATACCTTTATAGCTGCCCTCTTTGGATTACTAGATGAATAGAAGAATTCACTAAGATATATCCTAAGGAAGTAGTAGATATGCTATATAGGATAGTTCATTCTAAGGTTTATGTGGAAGAAGAGGTTCTACCCACCCGAGAGGTCATATATGAATTCAAAGTAGTGTATTATCGTGGCTTCGAAGCGTGGGAGGGGCCTATCATCCTTGATGAGTTAGATTTGGATGACAAAGATGAAAGTATGAGGGAAAATACTAATTCCAAAGAGACTGTGAATGGACCATAATAGTCGAAGTAGATCTCGTATTGTGTAAATCCCTAGAGAGGTTCTTTGAACTTTTGTAAAGGATTATCTACATATGTATATATATGCAAATACAAGAAGTCGTGCTTTTGTTTGGGAAATGGTGTGTTATCTAGTTACTCAAAACCTTGTTAAGGCCATACCCTTTATACGCATGCCTGCCACTATTGTTTCTATGATGCACTTGTATTTTGTATGGTCGTCCTATCTGATTTTTTAATTTAGTCTTCCGCATGCGCCATTATAACGCTAAAAAATTAAAGAAGAGAGCGTAGTAAAATATAAGGCTTAAGGTAAGGTAGCATATTAGGGCTCTACATTCATTGTATTCCTTGAGCTGGGATTCTCAAATTGGTATCTAGGGCCCTCCAGATTTTATCTATCCATGGATAAAGGAGAAGTAGGTGTTCCAAAGTTTCAAATTCTATATTGCAAAAAGGGCATTGAAGTTGGGTTATTATCTTTCCTCTTTTCAGCCATCTATCTTGTCTAATATTGATACTATCTCCATTTCCCACTATCCACAAGACTGAGTTTGAAAGTGTTTCTCTAACAATCAAGATGCTTTGCCATCCATAAGAGGGTCTAGACTCTTTATTAGCTTGCTAGAACTTTTTCTTGGGGAAATATGTGCCTTTAGCCATATAACACCACAATGAATTCTAATTTTGTGTGAGGCACCAAGCTTGTTTACTCAGCATAGCTTTGTTGAAAGTTATCAAATCTATGAATCCTGTTCCCCCTTCTTCCTATGTTTTTTTTAGCACATCCCATCTCTTATAGTGTAATCTAGACTTAGATTCACAGTTTTCCCACTAGAACGCAGCTACCCTCTTTTGGGGAGATCTGATATGGGTATTTTGAAAATAGACATTGCATACTATGGAAGGGCTTGAACTACTATTTCGATCAGAATCTTCTTTCCCACCTTAAACATTAAATTCTCCTTCCACCATTTGAGTTTCATATTGACTCGGCGTAACACCCAAGCGAAGATTTGTTGCTTGCTGCGCCCCCCCCCCTCCCCCAACCAAAAAAAATTCCAAGGGGATGCCTAGTATTTGCCCATCTTTTCTATCACAAGAACTCTTAGAGTGTTTGCCATGTTATTTCTCAAATCTAGTGGCCAATTTGAACTACAAAATATCCTCGACTTGTTTAAGTTGATAGCTTGTCCTGATGCTTAGTAGCATTGGTTTAGGATTAGCACGAGATTTTGGCATTCAAGCACCTTACCATCCACGATGAAAATCGGTTCATTAGCAAACAAAAGATGTGAAAGAGTAGGGTAATACCTATTCAGTATTATCCCCTTGATAAGCAAACAAAAGGTGTGAAAAGAGTAGGGCAATATCTATTCAGTATTATCCCCTTGATAGATAGAGCCTTCATCGACAACTTTCTTCATCGAGACTGAGAGAGTATTTGCCCCTAAGATGAATAGGTAGGGGCACATAGGACCTCATTGACGAATGCCTCTTGAAGGTTGGGAAAAGGGTAAAGGCTCAACATTCAGTTTAACACTCATAGAAGCTATTGTTAAACATTTGATCCACTCAAATATCGCACAATCCCATCTTTCGTAGATAGGCTTCTAAAAAATCCCACTCCATTCTATCATAGGCTTTACTCATGTGAAGTTTAATATTCCCTGGAATTTTTCCTTCCTTTTCCTTACTCTTAATTGATGAAGAACTTCCTGCACTATCAGGATGTTGTCTTGAATCTGTCTTTCACCCACAAATGCGCTTTGTTCCTCCAATATAATTTCAGGAAGCCAAGGTTTGAGTTTGTTAGCCAAAACCTTTGAAGCGATTTTATATGTGAAGTTAAAAAGGCTTATTGGTCTAAACTGATTGAGTTTCTCTGGGTTTTTGACCTTTGAAACAAGAGTGACATGAGTTTTGTTTAGCTTAGGGTGCAAAAAGGCAGAAAGTGAAGAATTTCTTTACCTCTTCATAGACTCCCATTTTGATAATCTCCTAGTTTTGCTGGTAGAATTGGCCATTTAAACCATTCAAACTAGGGGTCCTCAGAGTTCCCAGCTTGAAAACAACATCCTTGTAACGGTCAGTATTTTCATAAGCAGATTAGTCTATGCCGGAATTACTTTATTAGAAATTATAGTTCTCGAGACTAGATTATCAAGTGACAATTTAGTGGACTATAGATAAGTTTTTGGGTGCAACAATTCTTATTGGACCATTAGTGAATTTTTAGTGGAATTTTGAGCACAGGATCAATCTAGGGGCAAATTCGAATTGCAGTTCGACTGTGAAGCCTCAAATGGCTGCTTAGACTCCCATTAATCTCTCTGCCTTCCACTCACTTTTCGTGTACGATACCCCAAAGCTTCCCACATTGTTTCCACCTATCACACTCCCTTTCTACCCCACTCTCTCCCTCATTTTTTTTTTCTTTCCTTCAATCTTCCCCGCAGCTTCCTTGTCTTCTCTCCCCTAGCCCATGTGCAATGTCGCACCTCCTCCTCCAGCTTGAGCTGGAGGAGGAAGGTGCGACATTGCACATGGGCTAGGTGGAGAAACAGGAAGCTGCGGGGAAGATTGAAGGAAAAGAAAAAAAAAATGAGGGAGAGAGTGGGGTAGAAAGGGAGTGTGATAGGTGGAAACAATGTGGGAAGCTTGTGGGGTATCGTACACGAAAGTGAGTGAAGGCGAGAGATTAATGGGAGTCTAAGCAGCCATTTGAGGCTTCACAGTCGAACTGCAATTCGAATTTGCCCCTAGATTGATCCTGTGCTCAAAATTCCACTAAAAATTCACTAATGGTCCAATAAGAATTGTTGCACCCAAAAACTTATCTATAGTCCACTAAATTGTCACTTGATAATCTAGTCTCGAGAACTATAATTTCTAATAAAGTAATTCCGGCATAGACTAATCTGCTTATGAAAATACTGACCGTTACAAGGATGTTGTTTTCAAGCTGGGAACTCTGAGGACCCCTAGTTTGAATGGTTTAAATGGCCAATTCTACCAGCAAAACTAGGAGATTATCAAAATGGGAGTCTATGAAGAGGTAAAGAAATTCTTCACTTTCTGCCTTTTTGCACCCTAAGCTAAACAAAACTCATGTCACTCTTGTTTCAAAGGTCAAAAACCCAGAGAAACTCAATCAGTTTAGACCAATAAGCCTTTTTAACTTCACATATAAAATCGCTTCAAAGGTTTTGGCTAACAAACTCAAACCTTGGCTTCCTGAAATTATATTGGAGGAACAAAGCGCATTTGTGGGTGAAAGACAGATTCAAGACAACATCCTGATAGTGCAGGAAGTTCTTCATCAATTAAGAGTAAGGAAAAGGAAGGAAAAATTCCAGGGAATATTAAACTTCACATGAGTAAAGCCTATGATAGAATGGAGTGGGATTTTTTAGAAGCCTATCTACGAAAGATGGGATTGTGCGATATTTGAGTGGATCAAATGTTTAACAATAGCTTCTATGAGTGTTAAACTGAATGTTGAGCCTTTACCCTTTTCCCAACCTTCAAGAGGCATTCGTCAATGAGGTCCTATGTGCCCCTACCTATTCATCTTAGGGGCAAATACTCTCTCAGTCTCGATGAAGAAAGTTGTCGATGAAGGCTCTATCTATCAAGGGGATAATACTGAATAGATATTGCCCTACTCTTTTCACACCTTTTGTTTGCTTATCAAGGGGATAATACTGAATAGGTATTACCCTACTCTTTCACATCTTTTGTTTGCTAATGAACCGATTTTCATCGTGGATGGTAAGGTGCTTGAATGCCAAAATCTCGTGCTAATCCTAAACCAATGCTACTAAGCATCAGGACAAGCTATCAACTTAAACAAGTCGAGGATATTTTGTAGTTCAAATTGGCCACTAGATTTGAGAAATAACATGGCAAACACTCTAAGAGTTCTTGTGATAGAAAAGATGGGCAAATACTAGGCATCCCCTTGGAATTTTTTTTGGTTGGGGGAGGGGGGGGGGCGCAGCAAGCAACAAATCTTCGCTTGGGTGTTACGCCGAGTCAATATGAAACTCAAATGGTGGAAGGAGAATTTAATGTTTAAGGTGGGAAAGAAGATTCTGATCGAAATAGTAGTTCAAGCCCTTCCATAGTATGCAATGTCTATTTTCAAAATACCCATATCAGATCTCCCCAAAAGAGGGTAGCTGCGTTCTAGTGGGAAAACTGTGAATCTAAGTCTAGATTACACTATAAGAGATGGGATGTGCTAAAAAAAACATAGGAAGAAGGGGGAACAGGATTCATAGATTTGATAACTTTCAACAAAGCTATGCTGAGTAAACAAGCTTGGTGCCTCACACAAAATTAGAATTCATTGTGGTGTTATATGGCTAAAGGCACATATTTCCCCAAGAAAAAGTTCTAGCAAGCTAATAAAGAGTCTAGACCCTCTTATGGATGGCAAAGCATCTTGATTGTTAGAGAAACACTTTCAAACTCAGTCTTGTGGATAGTGGGAAATGGAGATAGTATCAATATTAGACAAGATAGATGGCTGAAAAGAGGAAAGATAATAACCCAACTTCAATGCCCTTTTTGCAATATAGAATTTGAAACTTTGGAACACCTACTTCTCCTTTATCCATGGATAGATAAAATCTGGAGGGCCCTAGATACCAATTTGAGAATCCCAGCTCAGGAATACAATGAATGTAGAGCCCTAATATGCTACCTTACCTTAAGCCTTATATTTACTACGCTCTCTTCTTTAATTTTTTAGCGTTATAATGGCGCATGCGGAAGACTAAATTAAAAAATCAGATAGGACGACCATACAAAATACAAGTGCATCATAGAAACAATAGTGGCAGGCATGCGTATAAAGGGTATGGCCTTAACAAGGTTTTGAGTAACTAGATAACACACCATTTCCCAAACAAAAGCACGACTTCTTGTATTTGCATATATATACATATGTAGATAATCCTTTACAAAAGTTCAAAGAACCTCTCTAGGGATTTACACAATACGAGATCTACTTCGACTATTATGGTCCATTCACAGTCTCTTTGGAATTAGTATTTTCCCTCATACTTTCATCTTTGTCATCCAAATCTAACTCATCAAGGATGATAGGCCCCTCCCACGCTTCGAAGCCACGATAATACACTACTTTGAATTCATATATGACCTCTCGGGTGGGTAGAACCTCTTCTTCCACATAAACCTTAGAATGAACTATCCTATATAGCATATCTACTACTTCCTTAGGATATATCTTAGTGAATTCTTCTATTCATCTAGTAATCCAAAGAGGGCAGCTATAAAGGTATTGACGCATGGGTATCGAAGGATCTAACATCTTGGTATACTGAAAAATGGTTTCAACAACAGAGTGAGTATAAAATCAACAAGAAAATGCCTAAGTCAAACGACCAATCCATCCATAGAATCGTTAGATTGTAAATAAGGTTAACTGTTATCAGATATCAATACATAAGAGTTTACAATCATTTTGATGATTTCATCACAATCACATCATTTCAACCCAAATCTTTGCAATAACATCCAATCAGATCACAATGCCCACAATAACGAAACATAGATAAGCTAGTAATAAGGATTAAGAATTGACTTACCTTAATTTCTCGAGAAAACGGTATAGAAATGAAGAACGGATGATTTCATATTCGCTTTCTTATTATGTGTGTAGTCCTTACTCAGACAACACCTCAATCCTTCAAATCAATCTTGATAATGGCAAGATAGAGTGATAGCCAGCATAATTGAGAATAGAAAGGAAGAAAATATTTTGACGAACGAATGATGAAACAACTGATATCATGTTCTATTTATGGAGAAAATAAGCAAACTATCAGTCAGCGTAGGGTGAATCAGTACCTGAAGCTACACATGTGTAACCTGTGTCACACGTGTCATGCAGATGTAACACATGGTGTCACCGAGATAGTGGCTAAGCTACAGTGTGACACATGGCTCATGCGTGTCCACTGCCTCACCGCCTTATGCTATGTGTTGACACATAGCCATGCGAGCTGCCACATGGTGACACGTGCCCCATGTGCAGCCATCAGTCCAATTCTATCCTTGGCTATCCCTATTTCATACATATTTGACCCAATTTGGACATACACTGCTCCTAAAAAAATATTATAGAACTCAAATAATCCTTTGACAATTCATACTAACTTAATATAAATCCTTTCTTAAGCAAGTGGAGGTTTTCGGGATACTACAGCACATAGACAAATGGCTTCAAGATCTACTAGATCAGCAAAGACCTTTACCTTTCTTGGAGAAAATCACAAATTCCCTCTAGTTCATTTGGAAAGCACGGAACAAATTAATTTTCTGAAGTTAAAAACCCGACATATAGACTATTAAATCAACAGTGGAAGCAATGATCAATTGCTACAAAAGATAGAACCCAAAAAGCTTAAATCTTGAAGCAAACCAAGCTCACCTGCAAAGTAATCAAAGCGCAAAGATAATTGAGGCTTTAAGGATACACGTCGATGCATTAATCATAGCGGGATCCATAGAGGGAACAATAGCTGGTGTCCCCCAAGACTCCTTCGAGTTGTTGGTAGATAGCTTCGTCACCAATCCAAGCAGAAGCGTTAGTTGTGGTCGAGGCTTTGAGATATTTTAGATCTAAAAGAGAGGAGGAGTTGTACTTGTTCTCTAACTGTACTTTGATGGTTGAAACTTTGCTTGAAGAAGATAAAGTCATGTGGGAGGCTGAAGCTATCTTGGTGGAGGCCCAAGCCCAATTGTCCTTATATGATTAATTGATCATGGGCCACTGTAGAAGATCAGAAAACCCAATTGTTGATTTTGTAGCCAATGCATATCATCTAAATTCACTCCCCCATCTATGGTTTTGAAAAACCCCCAATCCCTATGGGACTTACTTTTTTTGGATGCCCTGTCTTTGGTCTTGTCTTCTTAAAACTTATGAAGTTTGAAAAAAGTATCATTTCAACCAAAAACAAAAATCACATGACATTCGATATCTCATTCAGTGTCATGCACCATGCATAACATATGTCAAATTAACTATTCATACATAATGGGGTTGCCCTATAAGTAGATGAGATGATCTTTTCACCTAATTGTCACATGACCATATTTTGAATTTTTAATCTCTTTCAAAGAAAATGGATGATAAATCCAAATTAGAGTTTAATCAAAGAGTATTGGTACCGAAGGGGATTGTAAGATGCTAATCCACCGCTTGTAATTGAGGCCTCCGACCTCTACCTTTGATTGATGCACATAGACCAGTGATCTTGCCCATGCCACCTAGGTAGTTGATTTTTAACTGCTTAGGTATTCTAGTGGGTGCTCACTTAGGTTACATTTTTTTTTGGTCGAATGGTTACATAAATTGACCGGTGGCAACTTCCTTTTTGCTTTCCAATTTATGTATTTGGTTTTAGTGGCCAATTTGAACCTAGGATTTGGGAAAGTTTTAGGGATCGGGGGACCCTATAGATTGCTATGTAAGAAAATTTTAGCAAATTGAAGACAGAAAGGATTTTATTGTACTTCCCAAAAGAAATTTTAAGACTCTTTAATCATACATAAAGTTTAGCAATTTCAACTTAATTATCCTATTGGATAGTACATGTGATTTATTTTGTACGTAAATAGTAAATGTAACAAGGAGGCATTGTTGATTATAACCAAGGCGTTAGTACATTATCTAATTCTAATATCTAAAGAAAGCATGACGTTTAGTCCACTTTACAATTTTAAAGTTGCTTTTAAGATTTGTCATCGATTTCAACTCAATTCGAGCTAACCTTCAACCACCAATTCAAACGACCATTATCTTGCTCCACATGGTGCCAATGACTAAATTTATTAACTTAATATGATGAACCGTAAGAAATTAGAAAGCTTCTCCGTACTTGAGGGAGGAAAAAGAAATTCACAAATGTTCAAGTGAGAGCATGATTTTGACGGACATTAACACGGGTCGCAAAACAATTAATTTAGGGCAAAGGACATAGACAGTCCGTGAAATTTGACTTAATGTGCAATGTAATCCCTGCACTTTAAATTTTTTCAATATAGTTCATGAACTTTAGCAAAATATGTCATCCCTACACTTTTAATTTGTTCAATGTGATCCATCGGCTTTATGAAAATTTGTAATATTTATAAGGTTAATAATACTAGTGAACCATCGAAAGTGTAGTTTATCAACAATTCAAGACGAGGTTTGGTTTCCTCACAAGGTGAAGAGCAAAATGAAGAGAAGATTTTGGAGATCAAGAGGAATCATGGGTAATCATGAGTGACATGTGGAGAGAAGATTTCAGAAATCAAGAAAAATCGTGGATAAATCATAAGAGGAAATCATGGGTAAATCAAGAGTGACATGTGACATATGACATGACTAACATAAATACATTATGTAATGTAGAAGAAAGTAACTGTGTATTATGGCTTTTAATGGAGAACATTCTTCTACTGGGAAATTTATCTTTGAATGTTATTTTCTTATTCCTTGATTTTCGTCATGGTATCGGAGCATGAAGTTTTAAGTTCAAATCTTTTTCGGGCCCCTATTTGCCTCAAATGATATATTTTCCCGCTTAGTACTACTAGGAAAAAAAGACCAGACTAAGTGTGAGGGAAAGTATTAGAGTAGTTAAATATTAAACCATGCTTTCATCCATTAGGTTAAGCTTTTGGAACGCCTTGGTATTATTGTTGTACATTGATGATATCATTTTGATGGGCAGCTCATCATCTCTATTTCGGGAGTTAATAGAAGCTTTAAATATAAATTTTTTTCTATGAAAGATTGGGGTCCGGACCTATTTCTAAAACTATCTAAATATGCTAGTGATTTGTTGCAAAAAGCAAAAATGCATGATAGTAAGCCGATGGAGACCCCATTGCCTATCAAAACTTATCCCATGGTACAAGACATAGAACCTTTTCATGATCCTCACTCCTTTCGGAGTCTCGCAGGTGGATTAAAATATCTAACGATCACAATACTGGACATCTCTTCTTTAGTAAATCAAATCTGTCAAAAAATGCATTCTGCTATGGATGGCAATTTCAAACTATTAAAATGGATGTTGCAATATGTGAAAGGAACTTAGTAACTAAGGAACTCAGCAACTGGGACTTTATCTTCACTCTAATAGCACAGTGAATTTATATGGGTATGCAGACTCTAATTGGGTCGATTGTTCTGAGACTTGAAGGTTCAACAGCTAGATCTTGCACCTTCTTGGGATCAAATATCATTCATGGTCCACAAAATGGTAAGTGATAGTGTCAAGGTCATCAACGGAGGCTAAATATAGAGCCTTAGCTTCTGCCATGGCCGATTTTATTTTGTATTGACAGATTTGTGTATTTTGCTCATGGGTCCGATCTTGCTTTACAGTAAACCACTCGACCATTTCATTGATAGCGAATCTAGTCCTTCATGCAAGGACAAAGCACGTGGAGATCGATTTTCATTTCGGTCGAGAGAAAATCAAGCTCAAGTGACTTGAAGTCCACTATGTTCCTGTGCTCATCAAATTGATGATATATTTACAAAAGCTTTACCACAGTTTGATCATTGCAAGTTACGATACAAACTGGGACTAGGTTTTCCACCTAATCCCAGTTTGAGGGAGGCTGATATGGTTAATAATACTGATGAACCATCGAAAGATGTAGTTATCAGCAATTCAAGAAGAGGTTTTGGTTTTTCACAAGGTGAAGAGCAACATGGAGAGAAGATTTTGGAAATCAAGAGGGAATCGTGGGTAAATCATGAGTAACATGTGGAGAAAAGATTTTAAAAATCAAGAGGAAATCGTGGATAAATCGTAAGAGGAAATTGTGGGTAAATCAAGAGTGACATGTGACATATGACATGACTAATATAAATAACATTATGTACTGTAGAAGAACTAACTATGTATTATGGCTTTCAATGAAGAACTTTCTTCTCCGTGGAAAATTTACCTTTGAATGTTATCTTCTTAATTCCTTTGATTTTCATCAAATATTATCATTTTATTAATTCAAGTTCAAGGATAACATTAAACATTTTTCGTAGAGTTTCAGGAATCACATTGAATAAATTAAAAGTTCAAGAACAACATTCTACATTGAGTTAAAGTTCAAAAATCATATTGGACAAATTTAAAGTACAGAGACCACATTATATATTAACCATAGTTCATGGAATATTTATGTTATTATCCCATTAGCATAAGAGAAAACAAGTAGTAGGAATGACAGATGCAGAACTGTTCCGCTGAAACGCGAAGCTGTGCCAAGATTGTCTTGCAACACTGATGAGAATTGTGCTCAAAAGCAAGGATCAAATGCATGAAAATGGAGTACACCCCTAAGCAGTTTTGAGCTAAAAAACAACACTGTCAAGTTCATCCAATTGGGCCCAAGAAAAGCCATCTTGGGGTAAAGGACAAATTGAAAAGACCAGTGAAATCTCTGTATCCTGATCCAGAACCCAAGATCCAGTTAGGTTCTCTGCACTTGAGGCTGAGGGAGAGGAAAAAAAAGCTGATGGATATTGATGGACAGACAGAGAATTTAAGGAATGAAAGCTAAGGGACATGGCCAGTTTGTGTTTCAGAGCCTGTACTCATGATGGGTCTAATGTTGTTCCGATGGCAACGGGCTTGGATGGGACAACTGTCATGTACCCAAAAAACAAAAAGAAAGAAATGTAGGTTTTTTAAATAGCAAGAGAGAGAGGGGGGGGGGACACAGTGGCTCTTAATAGCAGTATGTTGTTTGAGGACGTAGGTCTGCTGTTCAGTCCAGTTGTTGGAATGGGCTCACCTGTATTTCACACAGAAAGCTGATTTTTCCCATTAAAGAGTTGGATTTCTTTTAGGACAACTGTAGCTGAAATATCTCTTGCGATCAAAGAGAAATGAGGCCTTAATTATTGCATTGTTATCAAGATTCTTTTCCTTTCAAAATTAGAAGGTTTCATGTCATTAGAAGCTGTCTTCTGCCAAGCTAATCAGTTTTGACGTGTACACACTCTCTTTTGTGTGCAAAACTAAATGACCCTGGAAATTGCACAATATGAACTCGCTTACATAAAGTGCTTTCCTAGTACAAGAGTCTTTGTACGATTATCAAAAAAAAAATGTTATGAGCCATAAATTTTTGAAGAAATGAACTCTACAGCAATTCTTAATTTTTTTTTTTAATTTTGTGGCTTAAAACAGGCTGACTTGACATTGCATTAAAGACAATCCCATAATCATTTCTCTTGTATAAATTATGCTTTGGCCATATTAATCCTAATGCATGAAATTCGTGACAACCTTGTTTCTTTATAAGCCTCAATTATGCATAGTAAATAGTCATAAATAAAAATGTTGTGATCCATATTCCTGTCCATTTATCTCTCAGGAAATATTGTCTGTTGCTGCTTGTCCATTAATTAAAGAGATGCCTTTCACACTTAAAAAGTTTGACGGTTAATTAATTGCCTGATACCTTACATGTTGACGTGACATTTATATAGTTTCAAATGACATGTATTGAGTATAAATTAGGGCGTGTATCTAGAAATAGGTGTTGCAAGAACCACCTAACTCCTCTCTCTCTCTCTCTCTCTCTAATATTAATGGTTTTGCCATTGATTCTGAACCTCCTAGCCAAGAAGTAGGGCTCCCCCATGTGTACCTTCCAAACAAGAGTCTGGCCATTCCTTTCCCTTCACCACAGTAAATGGAATACTCTCCAGACCATTCAGGAGCTGAAGGATTCAGCAGCAGCGAATCAGGTTGGACGACGTACATTGCTTCCCCGATGAAAGAGACGATTCTGGATGCAACGAGGCGAGTTGGGTCACTCAGAATGACAAGATCGCCACGGTCAGCCACTCTGAAAGCAGAAGAAAGGAGGGCAGTGACGACAGCGACGATTCAATGGCTTCCGATGCTTCCTCCGGCCCAAGCCACCATCGGGAAAAGCACGGGAAGGATGGCTGTTCAAAGCCTGATAGACGAAACATGGTTCTCTAACGAGAAGTCGAAACGGAAGG
>JAGVVM010011310.1:0-18330 GCA_019149425.1 Psidium friedrichsthalianum
GACCAGGGGTTCGACCCATCGTTACCCAGGATGACTCACACCATGCAGTCTGATGATCGCCCGAAGATCAGCCTGATGTTCCCTGATGTTTGGGGCGAACAGATTCGTCAATGACTGAGTGAAGAGGGTGCCTAAGAAGGGCACGTGCTCTAATAGTCCTTATCTACAACACCGAAGCAAAGCCACCGAGGCGTCGAGACCGCACGGAGCGTTGCCATCCTGCTGCACAGCTTCCTGAGCTGGCTCGGCATTCATCCTTTCCTGGACGGCAAAAGCATGTAGCCCGGAGATGAGCTGTTCGACGAGATTGACGTGGCCGCTTAAACGAAGCTAGGTGGCTGTGTTGTCGCCACACCGAGGTGGCGGATGACTTCGGGACCTCGGCAAAAAAAAGCTAAGTGGCTGGGAGTTTTATTCTGACAAGGAGGATGGCTGTAGCAGGGGCAGCTCTGGATGGATGCCCTTTCTCGGGAGGGTCCTGGCGGTGAAGCCAGGGCGAGAGAGCAGAAGGAAAAGGAAGGCGATGGAGGAGAGGCGATTGAAAAAGGGATGCATGGTTTTTTTGGATTTTGCGTACGTAGCGTTCCTCTTGCGCTTAGCCTCCTGTTTGGGACTTGAAGAAGGATATGGGACTGCACCAAGGGAGGATCTTTCATCGGGGATATCGGGAATAATTAGAGGATGACTCGATCGAGTAAAACGAAATGGTTGAAATGTGATCCGGTGAACCCAGGCGACGCCTTGGTATATGAGAAGGAAGCACAAGAAATGATCTCAAGGGAGTTTCTATGAAAGATTCCTGAGCTTTGAGGAGTGTTAGTGGTGGGTCAACCACTAGAGTCTCTGATCTCTGCTCCTGAGAACTTTTGTCTCCATGGGAGACTTTGAATTCGTCGTTCTGAGCGTGAGGTTGGGATATCTTTTTGTGCGTTCAAAGACCGGGAGATGTGTTTTATGTGGTGAGTTTGTATCGCTTGATTGGTCGGGTTCAGTTGGGGGGCGTCCATATGAACCTTAAGGTTTGCGAGGTAGAACTGGGGATGAGCGTGAGAAGTACCAGATATGGGTAGTCTGGAGTATACGGCCATCATAAAAAAAAAAACAAAATTTTTTTTTGAGAGATGGGGATTCCTCACGGAGACTGGGGGGGAAGTCGTCTGCTGGGAAGAAAATATCCTAAAAAAAACGGCACCGGTCTTCAAGCCCTGGTCCATCATCAATTCGTGCCGGCTTTCTCTTTTCGTCTCCTCCTCGTCTGAGTCTTCTCATCCGTACCTCCCAATACCCCTCAGACCCTTCGAGATCTACCTCTCTTGCTCATCTTTTGCTCACTCCATGCTCGCCTCCTATCCAAACCCTGGCAGTTGTTTGGTAGTCAAATAATGGTACCGCAGGACCATGCTGTCCCGATCCATTTCTTTGCTAAAGAAGTTGCTCCTCCCATCCTCAAGGACGATGAGATGATGAAAGACCCAGCTGCAGTTGCTCAATACGCGAAGATCATGAAGACAATAAGAGAGAAGGAAGCTCCTAACCGAGGCAACGATGAAGGCCTCGGCGAATACGGCTTAATGGTGTAGTGACGAGATGAACAGAACCTGGCACAGCGTCCGTGGAGAGCCGTAGACGGAGACGAAGATAAAAAGAAATAACCTGCTGTAAAGAGATCATGGGAGCGTGCTAGAAGATGTTGAACAAGCTGAAAGCCGGAGATCCTCGTGGTTGGGATGGACATACGCATGTTATGCATGCCCTCAAGCGAGTCCTGCTCGAGAGAACGTTCAGAAGGAGGGAGATCATTCTGCTGAGTCCCCTCTGGATCCACTCGAAGAATTCGGAAAACCATTTTACGCTATTTTGCATAGGTTGATGTGAACATTGTGATTGATTTAGAACCCATGAGGACGGAAGATCCTGCCTTGTTCATTGCTGAGCTTGGCAGTCACCGAAATGGACATGCGAGGGAACTTATTGGATATGACAGAACCATTGTCTACAAGCTTGACGAAGACGAGCATGGAATGTTATGGTAGAGAAACAAGAGGCCGAGACGAAGGCATTTTTGGTGTGAGATGTCATGAAGGGAGAGCTACGTGACGGACTTGGTCCTTCTTCAGTCGGGAGTTTTCACCTGGACCTTCAGGCTATCTAAAGCACTACCAAGTGAAATACTCAAGACATTGTAGAATATTCGGGGGCATGGTGAAGCCAAACGTGGTATCTTGCTTTGAGACTGCGCCTTTGGAGATCTCTTGCAAGTCAAGCTAAAGGAGAAATATTGGATGATTGTCGGGAACTTTTACGTACGAGGGGAGGGATTCTTTGGTTTTCTCCTGGAGGAACGAAACTGGACAGATGGTCGGCCTCACCCACAAGACCCTTCTGTTTAAGGCCCTCAACTACGACGGTCGCACGGTGTTCCTCGACGAGAGCGAGTTCGCGATCTTGCAGCTCAAGCCGCAGCACCCGGAGATCGCAGCCTACGACGTCTAGTCCTCGACCTGTGTCAACCAAACGTCGAGCTTGACCAAGTAGGTGAGAGACCAGACCAAGGCCGTGTATAGGCCGGTGCAGAATCTAATCTTCCCCGAGTGCAAGTTAGCCCCGAAAAATCTGCCGAACTACATAAACGAGATAGACTGGGACGTGATCTTGACCGACGGACCCCGGAGAGGATGGCGATGATATTCACGACGGAGGTTCTGGGGAGGAACAAGAAGGGCAGTGGCGGCGACGTAAAGATGCATGCATTCGTGCATGATATCGACAGGAGGGTGGCACTGGAAGGTGGCCCATGCAGATCTGCGCCGACAATTCAATCGTGCCTGACGTCTGCCCTGTAGTTTCCAACTGCTTTTAGTCCACGAAGCTTTGGAGGGGCCCGCGAGGGATCCACCGGCGAAGACGGATCTGAGAAGGTGGAGGCCCGGACGGCCAACTGTTACGGGAGAGGTGGGGAGCTTCTCGCGCTATCGGTGCGCATGAAGGTACTCGTGAAGGTGTTTTGCATGTGGAAGGGTAGCAAAGTCTCAAATCTTCATATCTTGCTGCGTACTTAATGGGATGATCAAGTGAAAGTTAGGGAACTAGGAGGAGACTCTCCAAAGACGAAAATCACTACGGTGGAGTCTACATGTAATCTTTCCGATGGCAAAAGGGCAATGCGATCGCCCCAAGCATGGGACCCCATTTGAATCCGTTCGTCTAGCCTTACACACCACCACTTCCCCAACATAATCAACCACCTCCCGTTCAACTTCCAAATCAGTTTCATCACCAACAATTCCTCCTGTTTGAGCTACTTCGGTCCTTCACCCTACATCGCTTCTTCTTCTATTCGATGCTACTCCTACTCATGTAGAAAATCCAGTCACGAGTACATTGGTCGAATCGAGAGCCATCATCGCAAGGTCCAAGAAATCCTATCCTACTAGCTATACCACAAGTTGTTGGTCCGCAAGTCCATCCTTCCCGAGCCGATCCAAAGAGCTGAAGTTTGAAACGGGGAAAGTCTAATATTGGGATTCGGATAAGATCCCCCAGAACAACCCCAAGCTCCAAGCTCACGCCATGAAGATCCTCAAGCTGACGTACAAGTCGGTCGTCCAAATCCGCGAGTGCGGCGCAGTGGCGATCGTGGGTTCGACCAGGAAGCGCTCGGGTTCTGCCCAGGAACTTCTGAACGTGTCTTGCAGCCTCGGGCCTAAATAAAGTGACTTGACAAAGCTTCAAAAGCCCAACAAAAGCAAAGCTCGTGATGATCAAGATAGTAATAACAACAGACCATGGGGTTCTTCAGAGCAACGGTCTCCCGGGTCGCTCGAGTTCATGGAGATGCAGACGAGGAAGACAAAGCTGCTACCGATGCATGATCTGGCCGCCCCATTCCCGTTGCCAGTGAAAAGCTAGACGTCGTGAATACCATTCGAGGGCTGTGTGCAGGGTTCGACGTCTCGATCATGCAGAACAGTTGGAGTTTATGGCTATGATAATCAAGGCCGATCGTTCGTTCGTAACACGAGCTTTCATGGAAATGAGCCTCTCCAGAATGACACGCACACTCTGCCTTTTCGGCTCAAGTAAGCCTTTCTCCACACTTTATCCTACTCGCTCTATGGAACCGAGTGTATATCCTGTTTTCCAGTTTCCCTTATTTCCTGGTTTTGCCATGGTATGGTTGGTGAGGTTGCTTTGGATGGGCACTGGAATTCGTTTATGTGGCCGATATGTTGAGTCGGTAGTGGCTCGAGGTCTAGTAATGGCCGTAATTCGCCGATGATGGTCAAAAGTTGTGCGTAGTCGAAGGAGTCTGAGTAGGGCGACACGGATTTGGTCTAAGTGTTCGGAAAAAGAGAAGAAAGAAGAATTTTCAGAAAAATGCAAAAAGAAATGCCAAAAAAAAATATAGAGAAAAATTCTGGAAAACTCACAAAAAAAAAATATTCTGAAATGTCCCAAAAATAGGAAAATTCTTAAAAGTTTTAGGAAATTCAGAATGATGATTCTGCCCCTTTTGGGCAATTCGTCTCGAAAAATTCTAAAAAAAAAAAATTCAGAAAAATCTTAGAAATTAGGAAACGGGTCATTTCGACTGACCAATCCTATTTTTGAAAGATTTGCTATCTTGATATTTTCAAAATGATGATTTTGCCCATTGTGGGCAAATTGTCTCAGAAAATTCCGAAATTTTTTTTTCAAAAATTGTGGAAAATAAGAGATAACCACATTCAACTGGTTTAACCTGTTTCACTCCCTAATCTTTGAAAAATGACCATTTTACCCTTCTGATCAGTTTGACCCAAATCTTTCCAAGTCACCCCAAATGATTTTTCATGAAATTGGTACCGAAAGGGCGTTAGAGTAATCTAACGTAACCAAGTCCCCGAATTCATAATCTCTGGTTCGCAGAAATAAATTAGTTCTCCCGCTAATTTATTTAGGTTTCTAATCGACCTACCAATAACGATTAGTGGCGACTCCAAATTCTTAAAATCATTTGAACAAAAAAATCAACGTTGCGATTCGGTAGGACTTGGGAGGGTCCGCGTTAGGTTATTTAATCTAATTAACCTGATAATCCGTTCACCTGACATTTATTTTCCGGTCGCGACATCCATCAGATCAAAGAAGGGTGTTTTAGAGCAGCCACACCAATTATTGGACTAAATTAGACAAGCGAAGAGAGAGATAAAAAATCTAAGAGTTCATGCATATGGGAATATCTAATCTATCAATCACAATTAATAAAGATAGGTATACAAATCAATGCACTAGGAACATGTGGATAAAACATATTAACTTAAATATCGCATCCCTAATGAAGCTTAAAAGGTTTAGAGAATGGGTGTTTGGAAGTTTGGAAGTTTGGAAGGAGTTGAGAACATCTTGAGACAATTTGTCCAAAGGGGCAAAATTCTCATTTTGAAAAGATTTACAATCAAAATCATTAAAAATAGGGTTGGTCGGTTGAATGTGCCTATTTCCCAATTTTCGAGATTTCCTAAAATTTTTTTGAATTTTTGGAACGATTTGCCTATACGAGGGAAAAATCATCGTTTTGAGAAAGATTAGAAGTGAAAATCACAAAATATGAATTTGGCCAATCAAATTTGACTATTTTTCATTTTCTGTGAGTTTTTAATTTTTTTTTTATAATTTTTTCAAGATGATTTGCCCATTAGGGGAAAAATCATCATTTTAGAAAAAATAAAGGGTAAAATCATCAAAAATAAGATTGGCCAGTTGAATGGGCCCATTTTTCTAATTTTTTCAAATTTTTAGGATTTTTTTCAATTTTTCTAGATTTTTTAATGAATTTCCCATTTTTTAGATTTTTAAAATCATTTTCTGATTTTTGAATTATTTTCTGAATTTTTATTATTATTAAAAGAATTATCTAGACTGAGTTGGGTTGAGACGAAGAGCGAAGAGTGAGATAGAAAATATGAAAAGGAAGGGCTAAAAAGAAAAAAAAATGACTTCTAATGGTGAGAAATAACTTTTTTTTTTTACTTCTCAAACAGTTCCCAAAAAACAGCTTCTGAAGTAAAAAGTTGTTTCAGAAGTAGAAATATACAATTACAAACCAAACGGATTCTACTCTAAAAGCACTTCTAAAGCAGAAATTTTGCTTCAGAAGTGTTATCATGTGCGCCCTTAACTTTCCAATATCACTCCAAATATCACTACTTATATGCATACGTTCATTAAAATTCATAAAAAATGTTTGTAAATCTTTTTTTTATTTTTTTTAAATCTTTTTAATTTCATGTTTAAGTGTATTTCTCGGAACACGTTTTGCCTGTGGAGCACGTGTATTTTGTATAATTGGTTAAAATCAAATCTTTCACCAAAACTAATGTAAATGTTCAAAGGAAATAAATTTATTTAATTCTGTATTTAATTTTTTTCATTATAACAAAATAAATGAGAAGTGTTAGGATTGACGTACTCGGAAATTTATTTAGTTTGTGTCAATTCCCATTTCAATTGGATATCTTGTTTTAAGATGCCGATTAAATATTCCATCTGTGTCCACCTGTGTATTTGTATCTTTTATCGCAATATTTATAAACTAGTTCGTACCTTTTTGGACCTTCTTCAAAATTTTCAATCTTCGTTAAGTGATCTCATATGTTGGATGTACCCTCTCACTCATTTGTTGTTGACATTTCTTCGATACCGGTAAGAGGATGAAAACTCTCTTGCGTATGGATTTGCTTCATATTAGGAAAATTATTAAATTCATTATCTACATTAACTCCTCAATCTGCATAATCATGAGAATCAGGATAATCGGATTCCTCCATTGTGCTCTTGCCTTGCCATCAGCTCTATTTGTACTTGTCATTTTTTTGGATATATAAAAAATATATTGTATAATGCAAAAAATATAGGGTATGAAAAAATAATTTGAAATAGGAAATTATTAAAGGATATAATAAATAAACAAAAATAAGAAATTAGAGAATCGAGAACGTAATTGAGAGTCAGAGAAATTGAGAGCATCGAGATGAAGAGAGAATTTGTGTGTAAAATAAAAGATATAAGGGGCATTTATAATTTTTTTTATCATACATTAAAAATATATATCTTTTAGGCTAACAGCTTTGAACCACCAGTTCCGGGTTCGATTTTCGGTTCCACATTTTAAGGAATTGAAACTAGGCCCTTATGCTAAGGGCTGATTTTGATTTCGAAACGTCGGCTCGGTCAACGAGCCGATTCTAAGTTTGATCGGGCTGGTTCCGAGCCAAAATCGCCCGTGGCCATGCCTAACGCGGTGCACCGTAATCTAATCTAGAAATTGTGGATGTTGCCTTTACTCCTTAAAGCTCACGTTCCATCTTCAAATGTCAATAACATCCCATAAATCACGTAGCGATGATTTGAGGGGACATGCATAAATGGGGACAATTACCCAGTTGGTCCTAAACTTATTGCACAGATGTCAATTTAGGAATAAATTTTTCGATTTGGCTAGCGTAGTCCTAAACCTTTGTGCGGTCCTCCTAGGTCTATTGCCGCCGAAAATTGATGACGCATGGTCTAGTCATCGCCAGTCTTCCTACGTGATAGGCCAACGAGGGCAATTTGCTGGTCGCCAAGCTAGCAATTCCGACGGCAATCGGCTCAAAAGAACTATTGGAATTTTGCTCAAAGGTTTAAGATTATATTCCTAAAGTTGAAAAGTTCGGTACTAAATTGACACCTGTATGATAAATTTGGGATAGTAATCTTTTTCTCCACCAAAAACACTGAGATTTTCTAAGTAGTAAATCAAGCCTCCTTTCGACCAAAAAAGAAGAAAAAAATCAAGCCCTCCGACTTAATTTTCTTTCTTTTCTTAGGAAACGGAAAGTCAAATGGAAATAAAAAAAGCTTACATGGCCTCCATGGATGAAGCTTCGTGGTACGCAAAACAACAATTATGGTGATCGGGATCAGTTCGAGGACGATGAGGAGTGTCTCATCTGCATGATCGGGCAGCAATTCGAGCAGCTTGGAGTGCTTCTCGACCGTCGATTTGGCCACAGATTGCTAACCTAAAAATACTATATATTTGGTCTGTCCGTATATTATTATTCAGTGGGATTGTAATACGAATTTATTTTCAGAGCATTAAATGAACTTTGTACATTACTTCCAGGGCAATATAAAAATAAAAATAAAGGAAGATCTTGAAGTTAGTGCACTATAAATAACATTAACAAAAAATATGAACCACTAAACAACTTTGGAAAAAAATTCAACCAAAAAAAAAGTTTGAAAATTCAATAAAATAATATTAAAAAAAAACCAAATTTGGAAATGGGGGTAATTTGCATATGCCCTTCCTACTTGTCAAGTCTTGATCTGATTGACCGGACTTGTTAAACATAATGTTTTTTTGGTAAGGGACTTGTTAAACATAATGTAGTTAGTATAGTAGCCAAGATTTGAACATCATATTATATAAGCATAAATTATTGCGTGGACAAAAGAAAGATTTGAAGTCGGGCAGCTAGGGTAAAGTGAAATGCCAAATGTTTTCTGACAACATTTGACAAAGACTCTCCATTTCGATATCCTATTCAACCCTAGATCTCAGCAAGTCAATGAACTTCTTCATTTTATTCATCATTGGGAAAATGATTACAAATCACAAGAAAGTCACCGATATATGTGCCCCTTCGTATATCAAATCAAATGACAATATGCAAATTCATCTAAAATTTTCTTGATCTTTCGACAATAATTAAAAAGAAAATCGTGAAATTTAGTTTGTACCTATTTTCGATTTCTGGCCCCAAAGCAGGCGATTGGAGCACCCCAGCATCCTAGCAAAATAATTTCCTCTGACAAGAAAAGAAAAATATATCCTTGGTATAATAATCACTATTTTCTACCGGACCAAAAAGGAGCACCCCCACCATTATTTTGACCCTTTTGCTTTCGTCGTCCACCATGGGACAAAAGTTTTATCGACACGAATATGTGATATGACACGATATCATGACACGTCATTTCTCAAAAACAGAAAATTTCTACATGTTGGAGACACGTATATTAAATATACATTTTTACATATACATAATAAATTATCATTTTTATGAATATTTTAATCAAATTAATTTAATAAAAAAGGAGCTTATGCAAAGACTTGTGGTTAAATGGCTAGACGGAGATGAATTGATGACAGTGCTCAGGCAACGGCTCGGTAAGTTGGCAAAACACAACTCTTGGTCCTCTTGGCCACAGCAGCAACAAGATCAGTGATGATCTCAAACCAGCAAACAAGCAGCGAGCATAGGCAACACCAAGGCAGAGTCACCGAACAACAGTGGCAAGGACAAACATAATTAGCAGTAGCAATGAGAAGGACTGACCAGCTGCAACAGCAAAAATGACTGATCAGCAACAATGACGAACGGTGAGCAGCAACAACAAAGGAGCATGGTTGTTTCTTTAGGGATTTTTGGTAACGTTTTTGTTCATCTAAAGTGATTCTGATTAAAATCATATTTTTTTATTCCGTTTCTTAGATGATTTTTAGATAATCATAATGGATTTAATAATTGCATAAAATTTTTGTTCTTGAACAGTGTACAAAATTTTTATTCCAAAAACAACCAAGTGGCGAGGATTCCTTTTTTAAAAAATTTACATATTTTAAATTTCCCCCATTTTTATTTTATTTTTATTAAAATTTTTTATATTTTTAATTTCCTCCTTTTTATTTTTTTAAATTTTTTGTTAAATTTTAAAGCTTACTTTTAAATTTAATTTTAAAAAATGTGCTTAAAAAATTATTGTTAGTAAAATTTTAAATCTATTTTTAATTTTTTTTAAAGTTTAGGACTTCACTGCACTTAATCTTTTTAAAGAACTGAGACTTTATTTTTTGTTTTTGTGATTCTCAAAAGTGTTTATTTTTTTGGAGAAATAACTTTTTTTCTATTTTTGGTCTAAACTATTTTCGAGAGCAGAATCAGAATAAAATTATTTACGTTACTAAATATATTTATAATCGTTTTTATTCGAAATCAGAAATAAGCAAACAAGCTCTTAATGTCTATGAAAATAAGTTAGATTTTAGAGTCCTACATCGGTGAGTGAATGAAAAAGACAAAGAGAGTCCGTATAAGAGGCTAAAAATGAGTTCAACAGCCTTGTAATTAGATAAAGAAGTCCCACATTGGAGCGAAGTCGGATAACAAGTCCGACAGGCTCTATAAAATAGCACGGATGAAATGCGGGAGAACTTTAGACCGTGTGAGGCTTGCGTCGAAAGTGTAAGTTTGACTTTCATATTTTTAGTTAAACAGTCCTTCGACTCGCGCCTGTAACGTGCTCTAGCGTTGACTACGTGCGATCTTGGACGCGACATAACAAGCCTGCACGTGCACGTAGGGAAAACTAAACCAGGATTTCATAATCGCCGATACATCCGAGACATTTTTTGGAAATTAGAGGTGAGGACGCAGGGTATTTATTTACGGTTTTGGCGTTACGTGTTCTCTTCGTCGATGTTTTCGGTGCTTGATTTGGCAGGCTATCTCGGTGGTCTGCATTTCTTTCGTGGTTCGGCAAACTGGTCCAAAGGTGTGTGATGAGCTCGACAAACACGTTTCGCACCTTTGACCGAATCACGAAAGAAATGGCAGACCACCGAGATAGCCTGCCAAATCAAGCACCGAAAACATCGACGAAGAGAACCACGGTAACGCCAAAACCGTAAAAATACCCTGCGTCCTCACCTCTAATTTCCAAAAATGTCTCGGATGTATCGGCGATTATGAAATCCTGGTTTAGTTTCCCTACGTGCACGTGCAGGCTTGTTATGTCGCGTCCAAGATCGACACGTAGTCAACGCTAGAGCACGTTACAGGCGCGAGTCGAAGGACTGTTTAACTAAAAATATGAAAGTCAAACTTACACTTTCGACGCAAGCCTCACACGGTCTAAAGTTCTCCCGCATTTCATCCGTGCTATTTTATAGAGCCTGTCGGACTTGTTATCCGACTTCGCTCCACTGTGGGACTTCTTTATCTAATACAAGGCTGTTGAACTCATTTTTAGCCTCTTATCGGACTTCTCTTTGTCTTTTTCATTCACTCACCGATGTAGGACTCTAAAATCTAACTTATTTTCATAGACATTAAGAGCTTGTTTGCTTATTTCTGATTTCGAAATAAAAAAGGATTATAAATATATTTAGTAACGTAAATAATTTTATTCTGATTCTGCTCTCGAAAATAGTTTTAGACCAAAAATAGAAAAAAAAGTTATTTCTCCAAAAAAATAAACACTTTTGAGAATCACAAAAAAAAAAAAATAAGTCTCAGTTCTTTAAAAAGATTAAGTGCAGTGAAGTCCTAAACTTTAAAAAAAATTAAAAATAGATTTAAAATTTTACTAACAATAATTTTTTAAGCACATTTTTTAAATTAAATTTAAAAGTAAGCTTTAAAATTTAACAAAAAATTTAAAAAAATAAAAAGGAGGAAATTAAAAATATAAAAATTTTAATAAAAATAAAAATAAAAATGGGGGAAATTTAAAATATGTAAATTTTTTAAAAAAGGAATCCTCGCCACTTGGTTGTTTTTGGGAATAAAAATTTTGTACACTGTTCAAGAACAAAAATTTTATGCAATTATTAAATCCATTATGATTATCTAAAAATCATCTAAGAAACGGAATAAAAAAATATGATTTTAATCAGAATCACTTTAGATGAACAAAAACGTTACCAAAAATCCCTAAAGAAACAACCATGCTCCTTTGTTGTTGCTGCTCACCGTTCGTCATTGTTGCTGATCATCATTTTTGCTGTTGCAGCTGGTCAGTCCTTCTCATTGCTACTGCTAATTATGTTTGTCCTTGCCACTGTTGTTCGGTGACTCTGCCTTGGTGTTGCCTATGCTCGCTGCTTGTTTGCTGGTTTGAGATCATCACTGATCTTGTTGCTGCTGTGGCCAAGAGGACCAAGAGTGTGTTTTGCCAACTTACCGAGCCGTTGCCTGAGCACTGTCATCAATTCATCTCCGTCTAGCCATTTAACCACAAGTCATTTGCATAAGCTCTTTTTTATTAAATTAATTTGATTAAAATATTCATAAAAATGATAATTTATTATGTATATGTAAAAATGTATATTTAATATACGTGTCTCCAACATGTAGAAATTTTCTGTTTTTGAGAAATGACGTGTCATGATATCGTGTCATATCACATATTCGTGTCGATAAAACTTTTGTCCCATGGTGGACGACGAAAGCAAAAGGGTCAAAATAATGGTGGGGGTGCTCTTTTTGGTCCGGTAGAAAATAGTGATTATTATACCAAGGATATATTTTTCTTTTCTTGTCAGAGGAAATTATTTTGCTAGGATGCTGGGGTGCTCCAATCGCCTGCTTTGGGCCAGAAATCGAAAATAGGTACAAACTAAATTTCACGATTTTCTTTTTAATTATTGTCGAAAGATCAAGAAAATTTTAGATGAATTTGCATATTGTCATTTGATTTGATATACGAAGGGCACATATATCGGTGACTTTCTTGTGATTTGTAATCATTTTCCCAATGATGAATAAAATGAAGAGAAGTTCATTGACTTGCTGAGATCTAGGGTTGAATAGGATATCGAAATGGAGAGTCTTTGTCAAATGTTGTCAGAAAACATTTGGCATTTCACTTTACCCTAGCTGCCCGACTTCAATCTTTGTCCACGCAAATAATTTATGCTTATATAATATGATGTTCAAATCTTGGCTACTATACTAACTACATTATGTTTAACAAGGTCCCTTACCAAAAAAACATTATGTTTAACAAGTCCGGTCATCAATCAAGACTTGACAAGTAGGAAGGGCATATGCAAATTACCCCAATTTCCAAATTTGGTTTTTTTTTAATATTATTTTATTGAATTTTCAAACTTTTTTTTTGGTTGGAATTTTTTTCCAAAGTTGTTTAGTGGTTCAATATTTTTGTTAATGTTATTTATAGTGCACTAACTTCAAGATCTTCCTTTATTTTTATTTTTATATGGCCCTGGAAGTAATGTACAAAGTTCATTTAATGCTCTGAAAATAAATTCGTATTACAATCCCAACTGAATAATAATATACGGACAGACCAAATATATAGTATTTTTAGGTTAGCAATCTGTGGCCAAATCGACGGTCGAGAAGCACTCCAAGCTGCTCGAATTGCTGCCCGATCATGCAGATGAGACACTCCTCATCGTCCTCGAACTGATCCCGATCACCATAATTGTTGTTTTGCGTACCACGAAGCTTCATCCATGGAGGCCATGTAAGCTTTTTTTATTTCCATTTGACTTTCCGTTTCCTAAGAAAAGAAAGAAAATTAAGTCGGAGGGCTTGATTTTTTTCTTCTTTTTTGGGCGAAAGAAGGCTTGATTTACTACTTAGAAAATCTCAGTGTTTTTGGTGGAGAAAAAGATTACTATCCCAAATTTATCATACAGGTGTCAATTTAGTACCGAACTTTTCAACTTTAGGAATATAATCTTAAACCTTTGAGCAAAATTCCAATAGTTCTTTTGAGCCGATTGCCGTCGGAATTGCTAGCTTGGCGACCAGCAAATTGCCCTCGTTGGCCTATCACGTAGGAAGACTGGCGATGACTAGACCATGCGTCATCAATTTTCGGCGGCAATAGACCTAGGAGGACCGCACAAAGGTTTAGGACTACGCTAGCCAAATCGAAAAATTTATTCCTAAATTGACATCTGTGCAATAAGTTTAGGACCAATTGGGTAATTGTCCCCATTTATGCATGTCCCCTCAAATCATCGCTACGTGATTTATGGGATGTTATTGACATTTGAGGATGGAACGTGAGCTTTAAGGAGTAAAGGCAACATCCACTAATTTCTAGATTAGATTACGGTGCACGCGTTAGGCATGGCCACGGGCGATTTTGGCTCGGAACCAGCCCGATCAAACTTAGAATCGGCTCGTTGACCGAGCCGACGGTTCGAAATCAAAATCAGCCCTTAGCCATAAGGGCCTAGTTTCAATTCCTTAAAATGTGGAACCGAAAATCGAACCCGGAACTGGTGGTTCAAAGCTGTTAGCCTAAAAGATATATATTTTTAATGTATGATAAAAAAATTATAAATGCCCCTTATATCTTTTATTTTACACACAAATTCTCTCTTCATCTCGATGCTCTCAATTTCTCTGACTCTCAATTACGTTCTCGATTCTCTAATTTCTTATTTTTTTTATTTATTATATCCTTTAATAATTTCCTATTTCAAATTATTTTTCATACCCTATATTTTTGCATTATACAATATATTTTTTATATATCCAAAAAAATGACAAGTACAAATAGAGCTGATGGCAAGGCAAGAGCACAATGGAGGAATCCGATTATCCTGATTCTCATGATTATGCAGATTGAGGAGTTAATGTAGATAATGAATTTAATAATTTTCCTAATATGAAGCAAATCCATACGCAAGAGAGTTTTCATCCTCTTACCGGTATCGAAGAAATGTCAACAACAAATGAGTGAGAGGGTACATCCAACATATGAGATCACTTAACGAAGATTGAAAATTTTGAAGAAGGTCCAAAAAGTACGAACTAGTTTATAAATATTGCGATAAAAGATACAAATACACAGGTGGACAAAGAAATGGAATATTTAATCGCATCTTAAAACAAGATATCCAATTGAAATGGGAATTGACACAAACTAACAATAAATTTCCGAGTACGTCAATCCTAACACTTCTCATTTATTTTGTTATAATGAAAAAAATTAAATAAAGAATTAAATAAATTTATTTCCTTTGAACATTTATCATTTAGTTTTGGTGAAAGATTTGATTTTAACCAATTATACAAAATACACGTGCTCCACAGGCAAAACGTGTTCCGAGAAATACACTTAAACATGAAATTAAAAAGATTTAAAAAAAATAAAAAAAAGATTTACAAACATTTTTTATGAATTTTAATGAACGTATGCATATAAGTAGTGATATTTGGAGTGATAATTGGAAAGTTAAGGGCGCACATGATAACACTTCTGAAGCAAAATTTCTGCTTAGAAAAGTGCTTTTAGAGTAGAAATCCGTTTGGTTTGTAATTGTATATTTCTACTTCTGAAACAACTTTTTACTTCAGAAGCTGTTTTTGGGAACTTTTGAGAAGTAAAAAAAAGTTATTTCTCACCATTAGAAGTCATTTTTTTTTCTTTTTAGCCCTTCCTTTTCATATTTCTATCTCACTCTTCGCTCTTCGTCTCAACCCAACTCAGTCTAGATAATTCTTTTAATAATAATAAAAATTCAGAAAATAATTCAAAAATCAGAAAATGATTTTAAAAATCTAAAAAATGGGAAATTCATTAAAAAATCTAGAAAAATTGAAAAAATCCTAAAAATTTGAAAAATTAGAAAAATGGGCCCATTCAACTGGCCAATCTTATTTTTGATGATTTTACCCTTTATTTTTTCTAAAATGATGATTTTTCCCCTAATGGGCAAATCATCTTGAAAAATTATAAAAAAAAAATTAAAAACTCACAGAAAATGAAAAATAGTCAAATTTGATTGGCCAAATTCATATTTTGTGATTTTCACTTCTAATCTTTCTCAAAACGATGATTTTTCCCTCGTATAGGCAAATCGTTCCAAAAATTCAAAAAAATTTTAGGAAATCTCGAAAATTGGGAAATAGGCACATTCAACCGACCAACCCTATTTTAATGATTTTGATTGTAAATCTTTTCAAAATGAGAATTTTGCCCCTTTGGACAAATTGTCTCAAGATGTTCTCAACTCCTTCCAAACTTCCAAACTTCCAAACACCCATTCTCTAAACCTTTTAAGCTTCATTAGGGATGCGATATTTAAGTTAATATGTTTTATCCACATGTTCCTAGTGCATTGATTTGTATACCTATCTTTATTAATTGTGATTGATAGATTAGATATTCCCATATGCATGAACTCTTAGATTTTTTATCTCTCTCTTCGCTTGTCTAATTTAGTCCAATAATTGGTGTGGCTGCTCTAAAACACCCTTCTTTGATCTGATGGATGTCGCGACCGGAAAATAAATGTCAGGTGAACGGATTATCAGGTTAATTAGATTAAATAACCTAACGCGGACCCTCCCAAGTCCTACCGAATCGCAACGTTGATTTTTTTGTTCAAATGATTTTAAGAATTTGGAGTCGCCACTAATCGTTATTGGTAGGTCGATTAGAAACCTAAATAAATTAGCGGGAGAACTAATTTATTTCTGCGAACCAGAGATTATGAATTCGGGGACTTGGTTACGTTAGATTACTCTAACGCCCTTTCGGTACCAATTTCATGAAAAATCATTTGGGGTGACTTGGAAAGATTTGGGTCAAACTGATCAGAAGGGTAAAATGGTCATTTTTCAAAGATTAGGGAGTGAAACAGGTTAAACCAGTTGAATGTGGTTATCTCTTATTTTCCACAATTTTTGAAAAAAAAATTTCGGAATTTTCTGAGACAATTTGCCCACAATGGGCAAAATCATCATTTTGAAAATATCAAGATAGCAAATCTTTCAAAAATAGGATTGGTCAGTCGAAATGACCCGTTTCCTAATTTCTAAGATTTTTCTGAATTTTTTTTTTTAGAATTTTTCGAGACGAATTGCCCAAAAGGGGCAGAATCATCATTCTGAATTTCCTAAAACTTTTAAGAATTTTCCTATTTTTGGGACATTTCAGAATATTTTTTTTTTTGTGAGTTTTCCAGAATTTTTCTCTATATTTTTTTTTGGCATTTCTTTTTGCATTTTTCTGAAAATTCTTCTTTCTTCTCTTTTTCCGAACACTTAGACCAAATCCGTGTCGCCCTACTCAGACTCCTTCGACTACGCACAACTTTTGACCATCATCGGCGAATTACGGCCATTACTAGACCTCGAGCCACTACCGACTCAACATATCGGCCACATAAACGAATTCCAGTGCCATCCAAAGCAACCTCACCAACCATACCATGGCAAAACCAGGAAATAAGGGAAACTGGAAAACAGGATATACACTCGGTTCCATAGAGCGAGTAGGATAAAGTGTGGAGAAAGGCTTACTTGAGCCGAAAAGGCAGAGTGTGCGTGTCATTCTGGAGAGGCTCATTTCCATGAAAGCTCGTGTTACGAACGAACGATCGGCCTTGATTATCATAGCCATAAACTCCAACTGTTCTGCATGATCGAGACGTCGAACCCTGCACACAGCCCTCGAATGGTATTCACGACGTCTAGCTTTTCACTGGCAACGGGAATGGGGCGGCCAGATCATGCATCGGTAGCAGCTTTGTCTTCCTCGTCTGCATCTCCATGAACTCGAGCGACCCGGGAGACCGTTGCTCTGAAGAACCCCATGGTCTGTTGTTATTACTATCTTGATCATCACGAGCTTTGCTTTTGTTGGGCTTTTGAAGCTTTGTCAAGTCACTTTATTTAGGCCCGAGGCTGCAAGACACGTTCAGAAGTTCCTGGGCAGAACCCGAGCGCTTCCTGGTCGAACCCACGATCGCCACTGCGCCGCACTCGCGGATTTGGACGACCGACTTGTACGTCAGCTTGAGGATCTTCATGGCGTGAGCTTGGAGCTTGGGTTGTTCTGGGGGATCTTATCCGAATCCCAATATTAGACTTTCCCCGTTTCAAACTTCAGCTCTTTGGATCGGCTCGGGAAGGATGGACTTGCGGACCAACAACTTGTGGTATAGCTAGTAGGATAGGATTTCTTGGACCTTGCGATGATGGCTCTCGATTCGACCAATGTACTCGTGACTGGATTTTCTACATGAGTAGGAGTAGCATCGAATAGAAGAAGAAGCGATGTAGGGTGAAGGACCGAAGTAGCTCAAACAGGAGGAATTGTTGGTGATGAAACTGATTTGGAAGTTGAACGGGAGGTGGTTGATTATGTTGGGGAAGTGGTGGTGTGTAAGGCTAGACGAACGGATTCAAATGGGGTCCCATGCTTGGGGCGATCGCATTGCCCTTTTGCCATCGGAAAGATTACATGTAGACTCCACCGTAGTGATTTTCGTCTTTGGAGAGTTCCTCCTAGTTCCCTAACTTTCACTTGATCATCCCATTAAGTACGCAGCAAGATATGAAGATTTGAGACTTTGCTACCCTTCCACATGCAAAACACCTTCACGAGTACCTTCATGCGCACCGATAGCGCGAGAAGCTCCCCACCTCTCCCGTAACAGTTGGCCGTCCGGGCCTCCACCTTCTCAGATCCGTCTTCGCCGGTGGATCCCTCGCGGGCCCCTCCAAAGCTTCGTGGACTAAAAGCAGG
>JAGVVM010011311.1:0-15361 GCA_019149425.1 Psidium friedrichsthalianum
GGGGGGGGGGGGGGGGGGAGGGGGCGGTGGGGGTGGTGGGCGGGAGAGATTGGCCTAACACAATTCATTAGTAAGTATTAATATGCTGACGGAATCCATACAGCTGGCCGTGTACTAGCATGTTAGACTCCGACGTGATGGCTTTCTCCTGTTTTGCTATATAAAACTCAACTAATTATCCCACAAACGTCATCTAAGGTTAGCCCCCATTGGATTTCATCAGGAGCTGCTAGAATCCCCTCCGCTCTTTTTTTATTTGGCCATTTATCTATAAGACGAAATCCACCAACGAGCGATTGAGATCTTGCAGGACTCACGATCTTTCAATGTGTGGCATCCATGGTTCTTGATCGAGAAATCAAGAGTGAACGATTACAATAAGTGTTTATGAGTCTGCGTGAAGGAGCAGAAAAGTAAGATAGACAAATATGAAGTTTTGTGATTACGTTTTTACTGCAAATGTTTAGATATACAAGTTATTATCGGTATGAGGAAATTGTTGTTTCCCCACTATTTGATTTCAATCGATTGTGGGATCATTTTTATAATAATATTTTTTGAATCACTCACTTTTTGCGAAATAAACAGAGAAATTCATTCAGTTCCACCTTTCAAAGTCAAACAAGTGTGTATAAATATGTATTTGATATTTTCGTTTCACATTTCGTATATTTGGCATGGTTGGGTACTGTTCCTTTTGTAAAACTGATTTTGCAAAGAAGGTGATGGCTCATTCTATTGTGTTACTATTTGATTTGATGCATAAGATAATCCTGCTAAATTTAGGTTATTATCAATTTAACTGAAAAGAAATACTGGTCAGTTTCTCTTTCTTATTCAGTTCTTTGGAGAGCATTTTTGTTTGCCTACATTGGGATTCAGCACACAAGCAAAACAAACTAAAGCTTAGAGAGAAAGAGAAATCGAAGCACAAGTTTTCATCTTGATTCATCTTTAAACTAGGGTTACGTCCAAGAGATGATCTCACTATAATTAACACCTCATACCTCTCGTTGCGGGATCCACTTGCTTTATTATCATTAGAGAATATGAACAACACCCTAAAAGCCTATTGGTGAAAACATTAAAGAACTTTATCAATCCCATCTGAATTTTTGGTATGAATTACCATTGAAGAGATAAGATCGATCTTCTAGAGTTACGAAGTAGAGATCGTTGCGATTCAAAATTTGGAAAATTAGGACTAATCGAATATGAGAACATGGTGTAGGCATTAACTAGAAATGTGTGAATCCAAATTTGACCTTGTTCCTACTTCAACCAGCTGATCAACCTGGGAAGGCTTTTTTCGTTTGTACGTGATGAGGGATTTGCCCTCATCTTTTCTTTTACTCTTTTTTTTTTTCTGGAGGAGATGTCCTAATTTTGACTTTTACACTAAATAATTAAATAAAGTAAATATAAGAATGGTGATGCTCTAGGTTTTCTAAAATACAATACATTGGGAACATAAAAGAGTAAGCGGTGCGAAAGAGTGGTTGGTGCAAAAGCTCCACATATTTTTGGAGGGAGAAACAAAAAAGTAATAAACCTATTGTAATCGTGACAATTGAGTTCTAAACTTTTTGTTGCTAATTAAGTCACAAACCTTTTGTATTTGTGTTAATTTAGTCCATTCGACCAATGTTGGTTATAAATTATTGATGTGGCATAGTTGGCACTGAGTGGATGATTTTTAATAATATCCACCTCCATGCAAGGGCTTACGAGCACTTGTCGGCCGCTAGACAAAGGCTCGTGATCCTCGCTGGCTGCTGGGCAAGGGCCACTGTGAGTGAGGACTCATAGTGAGGCCTCACTCAATGGCCGGCGATCTCCTATTGACCCTAACAAAAAAAAAGAAAACAATAAAAAAAGACAGGAAAAAATTACTAAAAGACTCAAAAAAAATTATAATATTAAAAATTATCCACGTTAGCCTTAGCCACATCACATTAGAAATTTCTAGCCAAAATTAACTGGATGGACTGGACTCAATTGGCAAAGAAAAATTATGACTGAATTGACACAATTATAATAAGTTTAGAACTTTTTTTTTGGTAATTTTCCCGTTTTGTTGCTAAAACCAACTAGTCTTTCGTGGGGGATTTTGCCGATTCTAGACACCTCCACCTCAGATGAACATGCTACCAATAAGAAAAGACATCAGATCATGCTCAAGCATTAAACGATCCCATCCAAATTTCTTCAGCAGTGCGAACTTTGTTGATGTTCCCGAAAGAATGAAACGAGTCTACCATTAACATGACATCTTCAATGTGTCGTATCTAGCAATGATTACTTAGAAGGTGGTGAATATATGATTCAAAATAATTTTAAAACTTAATGTGGAATTAAACAAAATCTGAATAAGATTGTGTTTAGATTCAGAATGATAAAGTGCAATAAACTAAACATAGAAGTATGAGCTTAGAGTAGAGAGAATTGCACACATAATTTATAGTGGTTTGACTTAGATAAGCCTATGTCCATTCTTCCACGATGATAGCCGATTGACTGGATTCCACTAAATGAATCGTTGAAAGGTTACAAGAGATAGCGTACTCTCACTCTTTTACAGAACCTCTTAAAGATAGAATATTTTTTGCTCTAAGGACAAGTATACAAATTTGAATCACTCAAGCACTTTGGAATTTGTAAGTTTTGTTCGCTACTTGCAACAGTCATCATGGATCCCTTTTATACTCCTTCGATCTTAAACTAGCCATTGTAAAAGGTCATCTGAAGTATCAATCTTCAATCGTTGATTGGACATCATCAATCCTTGATTAGAAGATATTGTATCTCGAGATATTTGGTAGCTGTTGGAGTGGAGTCTGAACCCTTCATATTCAGTCTCTCATTCAATTAAATTTTCAGCTTTCACAAGTAGAGTTCTTCAAATATAGAAGTTTTCTTATCCCATAGAGGGTAATTTCCAATTGAGGATAGTATGCCAATCTATTTGCAGAGTAGTCCTATCAATTAAAGATTATAAACTTCCATAATAAACACAAACTAACGGAAACCTGCCAACATGGGTGTTTAGAATTTGAAAAGTGAATATTGCAAAATCTGAATATTATTCAGAAGTAGTATTTAGAACCAAAAAGATCTCTTGAAAATGTGAACAGAATAATAATAGCGAATATGAGCTTGACAGAGTCCTTGTTGGTATTTCACGTAGGTCTTCTTTCAAGATAAAAGTTAAATCATCAAAAGCAATGTTCCACTTCATCTGAATAATCATTATTCAACTTTATTCAGAAGCAAATATGTGACGAATTCTTCTTCAGTTTGAACACTAGGATTGGGACAATGTAAACTTTTCATTCACAGTTAAACATGTAATAATGATTTTCAAAGTATTAACTAGACTCTTTCTAAGGAAGAATATTTTTTTCAAAATTAAAATATTCAAAGGAATGTTTTATCAATAATATCACCCTTTTTATGATGACAAAACTTCCACAACAAAATATGGATTTTTAAGAGTTGTTTGAATAACGTTTTTAGCACAAGAAAGATCTCAGGAAAATAATAATTAAACATTGAGAATCTTTCAAATCTTGTACTTGAATTTGAATGGTACAAGAAACTGAATAACATGCTTTAGAAGAATATCATCATGTTATTTGCATGTAATGTATCTTTAGTCTTGATTATTGAATCCTACATTAGAATAGAGGTAACTTCTGCTCCTTTTTGTCATTGTTGAGAAAAAAAAACCCTAATTAATTTTGAAGCTGACAAAACAATCCATAATCTCTACATCTGAGTTAATGCTGTGAAATACTATTTTGCAAATTATCCAAACATATATGAAATAAGTTACGTAGGATTAAATGTGGCAAGATAGGCTTAGACGGTGTTCTTAGGGACTCAGACGCCACTTGGAGTTCAGACGTTATGTGAGGAGCTCAAACGTTGGCTGGGGAACTTGGACGTTGTACAAGGAGCTCAGATGATGAGTGGGAAGCTTAGACGTTAGAATGATGCTTAGGCTATGAGAGAAATATTTCACGTACAATAATCAGATTATCAAGAGATCTAATTTCAAGATGATTTAATGAACATATTATATCATCATGATTTATTTTATTTTTACTTATCACACTGCACTTTACTTTTCTTAGCTGTAGCTTTCACATTCTCGTCATCGAATTAAACTCTAGTTTCTATCTTTATCCAAGATATTGTACCATCGAGTCAAACTATGGTGTATTATCGAAGCGTATTCAAGGCTTTGTTATCGAGTCAAACTCCAGCATAGTTTTGAGTGTGTTGGTTTGTTATCTTCTAAGAAAAATTGTGCTTACCAAGCCATCCCAATGAGTCAAACTCTAGTTTGGTCTACGTTTGCATTTTCTTTTTTTCATTTTTACATGCATCTATTCCTTCAAGTTGTACTTACATAGTCACTCCATTGAGTCAAATTCTGATTGAGATAATATTTGTGTAATTCTAATGAAATCTTTGTAAATCTCAAGTGTTGGTTTTTTGATTATCTGGATCTCTCCCATTTAAGATCTCCAAAGGACCATTTATCACATTTAAAAGCCAAAAAATGAATTTCGATGATAGATATTTTTTCGCGAAAAAATTCCAACGAAACATCTTTTTGGCACACTTGATGGAACCTGTGCAGTTGATCAAAGAAGTGTGACAATGAGAACTAGGAATTAACGCAATCCAAACAACCTTGGTTGTGACCACTCTCTTCACCACCCTTTGGTGAGTAAACAGCCGTATCAGGGTTGTCAAATGCACCTTCAATAGCGGATCAAATGTAGATTGGTGTACCTAATATCTCGAGACAACTTACTACTAAGCAAAAGGCATAAGTGGAGATAAATCTGGTAACATCAGCCATGATAAAGAGGATATTTGAAGTAGGCTAGAATGAGATGGCTAATTTTGTAACCAGGAATACTGTAGACACGATCAAGCCCTCGCTCGTCAATATAATTAAGGAATGTGATCAAAGGCGAGAGTACATATGGCCAACACACTAACGTACCGACCTCTTCTGGGTAAGTTCCTTAGTTTCTTAACGTGCAAGTCACTTCTAGGAATGCTACACAGGTGGTTTCTCTAGTTCCTCTAATGAGAATTCTCCAAAGAAGCGAAGCCATTGATACAACACCCGTAGAAAGAGTGGTGCAAGTTGGTGGAGTCCATGTTAGTGTGAATGGGAAGGGTGAGAACAATCTAGCAGGTTAGAACATTTATCAAAATTTTATACAGCCGACTGTTAAACCTATTCTACAATGTTGTAGCTAATGGTATCACCTAGAGGGAATGAATAGATGATTTCAAAGGATTTTTGTAAATCAATGTGGAAATATACACGAGTAAGCTTACAGCTTAGCCCTCATATGATGAACAAAAGTAAGATTTGAGATATTCTCAGAATAAGCAACATGCATAGTTCTACTATAACATAATATAAATAGAGAGATTAAGAGATAGATAAATTACACAGAGGGTTTATAATGGTTTGGCTTTATTCAAGCCTACGTTCACTTCTTCATGTTGATAGCCAATCTGTTGGCTTCCACTAATAAATAGCTTAGAGGTTACAACTTAGTGATAGCACTTGAGTCAAAAGACTTTCCACCAAACACTCACACTAGAATGCTCTCCTCTAAGTATTATAGTGTTTAGATCAAAGATGTATATGAAAATGTGAAGCTCTCTTGATCTTTGAATTTAGAATTATGCTCCCTCCCTTCACGTGTGTGCATCACCACTCTATTCAACCTTGAGATGTCTTTTTACACTTCTACATCTCTAACTATCTGTTGCAAGGCGTTCAAGAATCGCTCTTTAAACTTCCCGTTTGAGCAAGATTGTATCAAAAAGATCTCGTAGCCATTGAGGTTTACAAAGTAAAGAATCCCCCGTAGGATCAAATTGCCCATACAAACATGATCGTGGGTTTTCATAGATTGAGTTCTTCATTAGGTAAGTCATGCTCTTCTCCCTTAATCCACGTCCTTGATTGATCTTCAAGATTGATAATCTTAAAAAGGATCCAACTCGATTCCTAGCCATTGTAATGATGCAATATATTAATTAAATCATCTCTAAGATATCTCCAGATATTTTGATCGTTGCACATGAAATACTCTCTCAGAAATTGAGTTTCATTCTAACGTTTGAACTCCCTACTCAACATCTGAGCTCCATATAGCGACTAAGTTCCTTAGAACATTATCTAAGCCATTTCTACTAGATTCAATCATGTGTAACCCACACTTTTGAATAATCTACAAAATAAGTATTTCATTGCATTAACTCAGATATAGGAGATTACGAATTATTTTGTCAACTTTGAAATCAATTAGGTTTTTCTCAATAATCTCTTCCTTTTTTTATGATGACAAAACTATCCACATAAATATACCAATTGTTATATAAAGATGTGAATAACATGATGATTTTCTGCTCAGTGAAATTTTTCTATTCAATGATATATCATATAAGGCTTTAGCAAAAATTAAGTTATGAGAAAAAGATGAATTTAGTGTTTGAATTCGTTCTCAAAAAGCAATTCGATTTTGCCTTCAAAACTTCTCGAACCAATATCAAAGTTTATGGAGTCTAACTTATTTATCAGAGTTTGAACGTTTAGATTCAAAACACTTAATTCTTTTTTTATCTAAGAAACTTAATAGCTTGTATCGGAACAATGCTTAGCTTGTATTAAAGCAATTAAGGCATTGCAAATATTCAGAGAATAACGGATAGGTTTAGAGCATATATATATATATATATATATGTATATTCAAAGCATGTCAATGTGTAGGTTTAGAAAAAAAACTATGAGTGTCTCCTTCTCAGAACTTATAGGCACAGAACAACATGTTGATAATTTATAACCAAAACACGGATGGCGGCACATGGCCTATTGGTAATGGGCTTATAAAGCTTGACGTGATCGAAGGGGCTTAGATACCCGCGTTATTAGTTGATACCGCTGCCGCCAATAAAGAGGTATAGGTCATGTGGCAGAACACTGATGGCACAAGTAACTTAAGTATGTGATGTTCATTAGAATCCACAGTAACATGCAACGATCAAGATCGATAATGTGAAAGGAAGGTGACATTGCATTGTTTATGGTGGATATTTCACAGTGTTACATACGCTGGTAAAAAGAACGAAAGGAAAATTCTTTGCGAAAATAACAAATCAGAGCCTAATGGTGCTACTAAAAACGTCTACAAATGGGTAAGAGGTTTCAAGCTCCTCAACTAAACCCTATCGAGTTGATACAGTCTACTCGATAAATGGTATTATTGGCTTGATGAGCTAGAAGAGTAGCACGAGCGAGATTCAATTCATGCTGTTTCTAAAGGAGATAGGCTTCTTTTTCATGATGGGAGTTTATCCGGTCCTATTCATCTTTGAATGTTATCAGGTTATGGGTAAAGGACAGTGAAAATTCCTTCATAGCAAATTCTAATGCCCTACACTTCAGTGGAAATGGCAGACTGGTTAAATGAGCAAGAAGCCGCTCAATGGTGGATACGGTAACATCATTGTTACAAAAATAATCATAGCCTGGTTCCGACAACTTATAGAGTTGCTTCCACTGGGCCTTAGTATCGTTGACATCCGAAGGGGATGACTGAACTAGTTGAGAAGAAAATATTTGGTTAAGGTCAATTACATCCTAGGGTGGCATCTTAGGAGAATGAATGTTATCATCCACATTAGTAAGGTAATAAAAAAGGGAATCTCTGCTTCGATCTCACATTTCCTCTGGCATTGAGAGCTCATCCGAAAAGAAGTGAACAAGTTAAGAAAAGAAGAATCGATAGCTAGAGGAAACTGTTATACTTACATCAGAAAGGTGGTCGATGAAACCGAGTCTTGGAGGCAAACATCGCTAAAACAAGTGAGGCATTATAGGAGGCACCTTCGAAGTCCGAAATAAGACTGTGTCCGCATCTAAAGGGAATAATAGATGTCGATATTCATCCTACCATGCGTAGTAAGCAACTGTTTCTTCGGAAGAAGTTGGAAACTCATGAAATTCTACCCGCTTGAAAATAGTATGGGTAATCCCAAGATATGTTGAAAATAATTCTTTTCAACGAGCCCCAATACAAGGTGAAAAAGGATACTCCATCAAAAACACAATGGGTGCAACGATCCCTTGAACCAAGCCAAATGCTGAGCAAAAAAAGAGTGGATGTAGACTTCAAAGCCAGGATAAAATTCCCATTGCCAAAAGGTCCAAAATTAAATCCCCTGAAATGAGCACACTCTTCCAGAGAAGTTCAGATTCAAGACTAGTGTGGGCATGGTATGCTCTGTTGACGCTAGCTATGCTAAAAGTAAATTCGGTAAGGAGTAGAATATGCCTAAAGAAATATTCAAAAGATGAAAGCCTTCCAGGAAACGAGCTGGCTGGATAAGAACATAACTAGAGACCGAGGTCAGATTGATAGGAAGTTAGATTGATTTGCATGCACGTGAAGGAGGCGAAGGAGCCCCAAATAAGGATGGAAAATAAAGCCAAACCCAACCAAGGAGAATCCATAACAGACCATAAAAAGGGTCTGGATGTGCACTATACAGAAGAGACTGGGCATCAAACAATGATCGATACAGGGTAGCCAGGACTATCCATCCCAGTCTGACGTCCAAAACACAAGCGAAGGGCATACGCAATATCAACAAACTCATAGAAAACCACCATACCAGGTGACAGAATGGGTACCGTGAGAGCTAGTACCAAATAAAGGTAGTGTGTTCCTCCAATGTTATCTCCCCATCCTTCTTTGCGAATTTATCCATGAAGGTGCCATATTAGAGATCTAGACATTGGAGATCTGAAAATATGGGCAAGGAGACACGTCATATTTAGTGAACCTCCCAAATGGTGAGAGGCCAGTTAGGAGCCAAATGTCTAGCAAAGAAATGGAAGTAGGGCCAGTTGGGAAATAAAAACAGTGAGAGGAACGTGACCAAAAACAGCAAAGACTCTCAATGAATCCAAATTCGGCGGGGTCAAAAATAAACAGCACCATCGTAGGAGTGAGTTGATTCTTGCCTTAGACCAGGTTAGTAGCATCTCATCTTGCAGCCGTAGGCACCTTCGGAAAAAAAATGGATGTTAAAAGTTGGAAAGGCGATAAATCGACAATTGGGGCCAAATCGAGGCAAACGAGCAAATCACATTCTTGTTGACTAGAAGGACTTTCGTATGGTATGTAGGTAAGCAATTTGTGAGCGTAATAGGGGCAGAAGGTTTAAAAGACGAGGACCCAGTATAATGTGATCACGAGCTAGATCAAGGTTCAATGAAGGATAAGGAGAAGCGATGGGAGTTATCTTGACTGTTAAGATCATCGAGACGTCTTAGGTAGATGTTGGATTCAGCAATAGAGGGGAAGCGAGAGCCAGATGCTATGAGGTTAGTAGCTCAAAACAGATGAGTAAATTGAAATGTGCACTACCAAGGCCCGGTGCTAGGTTTATATAGAGTTTCCATGGCAACTGTTCACAACATTATCGGGGTAGTTCAAAGATATGTGCGACCAAGGTCCCATGAAAAGCTAATTGGTGGGTGAATGATTCAAAATTCCCACCATGAAGTTGATCAAACTCGCAAAGAAGAAGAATGATTCATATAATCATGCAAGAATAAAAACTATTTTATTTAGCAAAATTCTAAGAACAGTGCTCTCTTAATTTCGCTATGGAAATCACATAAGGTATCATGAGATTTTACCTTAAACAACTATTTTGGCTTTTCTAGACCTAGCAGATTATATCAACAGTTGAATACTTTCAACCTTATCCAATCCTTAAGGGAGAGACCTTCGCGATGCAAATCAGCTTCGAGTTTAACCATTGGGCATGAATGAGCTACTGCTTTTGGTCTAAATCTTGCAACTTCTTTTCAATCTTTGCCAGTTGTACCTGAAGAACTCTGTCTTGCTCATTTATGGTTTCAAGGTTCTCAATTAGGTTCTGGAGAGCGATTTGTTTGACTTTAATGCTTTTAGTGGCTTTCACTACAGAATCATTAAAATTTAGGTGACCATGATCTGGCTTAGAGATAGACGCTATCGTCTCTAAGTTCTTCTGATAAGTGTGTGCCTTAGAAGTGAGATCCTAAAGAATGCCATGAAGCGCCCGTCGAAGCTCGGGAGTTAGAAGAGAGTTAGCTTTATAGAGATCATTCAGTAGAGACCTGGCTTACGGATTGTGTGCGATCGTGGGAAATCCTCTGGATGAAAGATCATGAAATACCAACAAGGCATTTTTGACCTTTTTTCTTTTGAAGAGAGGATTCACAAAAAAAAGCAACAGCCCTAGGATCAATAGCCATAATGTTGGAAACCTTCTTCGATCACTCGCTGACCTTGTCAAAGGACAGAAAGAATCTCAACATGAATTGATATGTCTTGATTGAGAGCTAACTATTGAACTTGGAACAGTCTTAAACACATCAACAGGCTCTGAAGACTCAGATCATGGGTTTGGAATCGACCATGAATTGAAGATGTACTCTAGACTCAACTTGTTTGAAAAGAGTGATGGAACCTTGAAAATTCATCCGTTGATTGGAAGCTACCAACTTCATGATTTGGAAGCCACCAAACTTTTCTGCATTTGGTTGCCCACATAAGAACTCTGATGCAGCTGGCCCTGCTCTCTTCAGCTCCTTCTTCTTTATCTTCCTTCTATTTTTCAGGTGCCCACCTGTGTCCTCCCCATGCCTACTGCAGCACTTTCCTTTTATGGTGCCGCTGGCTCCCTCTTTGCTGCTCTACCTCCTTTGTGGCTCCTCTTTCTGCGGTTGTTCTTGAGCCGTGATTTACTGCTGCATCCCTCGCTGCTGCTGCTATTGCTTTCACTTCTTCTCTCTCTCGTCCGTTGCTGCCGACGCTGCTTCTAAGTCTACGGGACGTGTTGTTGCTTCTCGCTGTTGCGTGAGCTTCTGTTTTACTGTGTCTTCATTCCCTTGCAGTGTTGGAAATTGCTGAGCTACTACTGCAACAACTTGGCTTGACTGCTGCTCTCCATTTTTTTCTCGGCTAGAATCTACCGTTGCTACTCCTGCAGTTTGCTGCATCTCGTGCTCCCCATGGCTGCTTTCTTTGGCCGACGATTGCCTGCAGTTTCTAGTCTGATTGAGCTGCTATTTTCTTCTTCGTCTGGAATCTACGGTTGCGCCTCCTGCTGCAGCTTTATCTTTAGATTTCATGTGGATTGGTCATTGCTACTATCCTTTTCGGATGCTTGTGGATTAAGCTGTTGACCTCTCGCGTGAAGATAGGTTTTATATGCACTTCATTTCCTTAGCTGCACGTGAATTTGCCGCTACTCATTTCCAACTTTCAGCCAAATGTCCTCTGCAGTGGTGAATCTACTGCGGCTGGAGCTTCATTCTGCTAGGAGTTGCTGCTCAACCTTCATTACATGTTTCGGTCCAGCCGCGTCATGCGTAAGCAAGCTGCGTTGTGGCCTGAGCTCATCGTTGCTTTAGCCTGAGCTCATTGACTATCTGTTGCCCGAGCAAATCGCCGCCGTGGCCCAAGCTGGTCGTCGTTCGGCCGAGCCACCTCGCCACCGTGCTTGTCCAAGCTTGCCGTTCAGTCGAGCATGCAATCGTTGCCTGCCTTCCCTGAGCTCGAACTCGATTTTTGGCTTTTGTGAGCACATTTCTAAACTTAACTTAGAATGTCAGGTATGCTAAGGAATAGGGACTTGAATTAAGGTAAATTTTATGATTGAAAAATATTTAATTTCTTGATCATCGAATGTCAATTATTGTTGCTAGTCATAGGGATGAAATCAGTCTTTGTGAACTCCAGAAATTGCCATGTGTGCCGGAGTACTAGCCCTTGACACCTAGACAAATTTAGAATGGAAATCGAGTTCAGGAATGCGAGTTTTTGCAATGTACAATGCCTGGTTATTATATTCAACGTATTTCGAGGTGAATTGTGTGCCCATATGAATAATTTTATGGGAAGACATGTAACAAAGTTGACTTGCATGAGTATTTAAAAGTTGAGTCGATTGAGGACTTTGTGTTGCACATCACCGATCTGCATACTGGCATGAGACATGTGCCGTTGGACGGAATGCGTCTTACAACCATGCAGACGGCCAGACAGTGTCTAGGGGGCCACCGGGAATGCGGCAAGAGAATAAGGAGGTGACGATCGATTTAGTGCTATTTGAGCTACAGTCATTGCACTTGCGCCTGAATGTGCTGGCACGAGGTCAGCTGGAGAGACAAGCGGTACCAACTTAGTGTGTTTAGACACGGCGTTGAGCACCACACGGCCTGAGATGTCTATGACGTGGCCGAGACTGAAAGTGCTATTGAGCCACTGGTGGGGTTCAGTTCGAAAGAGCTATTGACGCGTCACCGGGACACCAAGTAAATCATTGAGCAGCTGGCATTTGCATTTGCATCTGTATGATATGAAGTTATAACATGCATGTGATTTACTTACACGTCTAGCATGAGATATATACTACTTTCTAAATTGGTAGTTTGGGCGTATGCTCGCTGAGTTTCGACTCACATTTTGTGGCTGATCGTCATTTCAGACTCGCGACCATAGACTTGATATTCCCCGAAGTCGCCACGGCGATCCCTCAGGAGATCGAGACTAAGAATAGTAGTATCCCTACGTGACGGAATTTTTGTATGAGACATATAATTGCACTGTATGAGTCAGATGAGGGATATGACGTTTAGATCCCCCTCAGACACGCAGGGGTGGACAAAGTCAGAGGAACAGGTGGAAGAATAGACCAGGGTCCTTTGCAAGGTTTAGATGTCCCAATCTTCTCGATGGACTGGCAGGCCAAGTGAATGCAATACTTTGGGTGGCGAAGTCATTAGACCCTGAGCCGATGGAGGTTCTAGACTCAGATGGAGATGTTAGTGATGGAGATTGAGGGACCGCGAACGATGTGTTTGTCAAGCAGACGAATAGCGAACCTGGATCCCTGATATCCGAGGAGTGGCCCTACTTGCAGAGAACGAGTAGTTTCCAAGGATGTATAGGTGGAGATTAACGACTTTTTGTTTGGCATGTCCCTTTTGGATTAGTCGGTCAGTTCCGTTTGTTCCTGAGGGTCAAGACGATACTTCCTTTCCACCTCGGGTTTTATAGAAACTTTACTGTTATAAATTATGCTAGTAAATAAATGATTTCTCTATCTCTCTATCCTGTAATGAGCTGGTTGGGGTTGTACGCATTTCCGATGTTGGCAGTCCTGGCCTTAGCGTCGTCCCTTGGTCCGCGCATGAGCTCTACGATCTGTCGTTAGTTGTGGCCCCTCAGACGAACATGCTCGAGTAGGTAGCGAGCCCATAGATGTTAATCTGTCACGGTTGTTCGGGGCAGCCATATCCCACATTGAGGTGGTATTAGAACGCCATAGGTCAGCTACGATAAGAGAATATCCGAGATTTGGACGTGATAAGCAGTAATTTGCCATTTGTGGGGTACCTTAGACTAGGATATAGACACATAGAAGTGCGAATAGGTCCGGGTCTCATGTAGCCTTTTTTGATTGCGCCGTAGGTGGTTTGCGTAGGTATATTCGTATGTTCTTAGATAACTTCCTGTGTTGCTCGCTAAGACCATTAATCTGGTAGTACAGTGTCTTCTTAATTTCCTTGATGGACATTTTCATATGCTGGTCGATAGCGCTCGAGTGAGACTATGGTAAAATCCCGAGAAACAGAGGTGGACCAAGCGGAAGTATGAAAGGTGTTTGGCTCAGGAGCTCAAAGCTTGTAGGTGTTTCAGCCGCAGGAGCTCGAGCTGTAGGCGCTTCTAGTGTAGGGCCTCAAGTTATAGACAACTAAGGTATTAGGGATATCATGAGAAGTACGGTAGAAGTTGGTCCCTTGATTGAGCAGGCAGGTTGACAAAAAGCTTCCACTCTAGCTATAGCTGCTGAGGCCGCTTAGTTGGCGTGAAAGAGCAAATAGGAACAAATGCTCTAGGCAATGGGAGGTAGATAGGGCACATCACCTCGTGGAGCAATTCTGAAGGACATCATCGAAGTTCAACGGAAAAGGAGGACCTAAAGCATCTTCCTCTGGGTGGAAGCAACTGGAGGAAAAACGTTTGAAGTATAGGATATACTAGGGAAGAAAGAGGTTTCATTAGCAGTTTATCAAATTCCAAAGAAAAAACAAAAAACACCGCCATTGATTAGTGAAAAAGCCACCCAAGGAAGAGTCTCTATGAAGGTTATAGTGTCGAACTAGATAGTCTTTCTGTGATGCATTGAAGGGAAATACTTTTTGGAAACGCGAAAGAAAGAAGAGGAAGGAATTCGTGCGGCTCCGTCAGGGACAGATGCCGGTAGACCAGTAAGAGCAAGAATTCGCAGGCGTGTCAAGGTTGCTTCAGGATGATATGAGAACGGCTGAGATAAGCAAGGGAGATCCTAGGAAGGCATATGAAGTCGAAACTCAGTACAGACTGACACCGCAAGACTATGGACTAGGATTGCGATATACTGAAAAAGGGCACTTAAGAGTTCGAAAGAAGATATAAATGAAAGAGCGCCGCATCTGGGTCGCGAGTCATGCCAGTGAGATGACAGAGCTTAGTGGAAGAGGCGATGATGGATAATAGAAGGTTTGTCTCTCCAGCTAGGAGAAACTTGGAAAATCAACACCCTCTGGTACTGCAGGTGGCGCGATTCGTGGATAGGACATGTTAAACGTTTGTGCCAAGGGAAGACAGGAGCATGTTTCGAGTGTGGGCAAATGGGTCATATTGCAAGACATTGTCTTATTGTCTGGAGGAAGAACCGTGGACCGCAATTCCCAAACAATAAAAACCCTCAGCTGGACCACAGGAGGTAGCTACTCCTCAAGGAAATCTTAACACCGTCAGCCAGGAAGAATATACGCGATGGCGCGAAGGAGAAGATGAGAAGGCGATAGGTATGATCACATGTATCGCTGCATCTTCTATCGGCCCATATCGCATATGCCCTGGTTTTGTACCTCTGGAGATTTGCATTCGTATTGTATCTCTAAGCACATTAGTTGCACATTGTTTTGTCATGATGTGAAACCATTAGAAACGATAATGAATATGGCCACCCCGCTAAAAGGATCCAAAGTAACTTACTTTCGTTAGGAGTCAGGGTACTATAAAACGAGCGCTAATACAGAGGAGTCAACGGACTAGCATCTGCCATGTTTGACTTGATGTGAAGGAGGAATGCAACTGGTAATTAAACATGGGGCCATAATTTAATCAGCCGGTTAGCACAGGTGAATCTAACTTAATCCCAATGCAGTCCAACTTAGATTTGAGGTTTTTAGGAAAGCAGCAGGAGGAAT
>JAGVVM010011312.1:0-13247 GCA_019149425.1 Psidium friedrichsthalianum
TTTTTCGTCCAAATGGAGATCCATGAAAATTGGCTGCACTCCCTAGCCCTTGTGGGCTTATTTTGTGATTTCGAGCCTAATTGGACCTTAATTAATCAAGTGGGTGATTAACTAGAGGTCTTTTATGACTATAAAAGCTAAAACGGGTTGTTTTGAGTCCAAAATCATGATGAAAAATTGCGGCTCAAATTAAGGCTTTTCTTAACAATGGACATTCAACTAAAAGCCTTAATTAAATATTCAAGCTAAATGGACCAAAATAAGCTCAGATCCTCTGGAATCTCCAGCTAAGTTTAGCCTGGTCTCCTGTCAAAATGAAGTTCAATTGACTCAACTCTGTCCTGAATGCGAAATATGAGTAATTGACGAGAAACAAATATGCAATGCATGAATTTTTTTGTGAGAACTATGTCTAATTCTCATTTTATACTTAAATGAAATCAAAATTTAGGTGTCAACACAACCGAAATAAGGAAAAATCATATTCTATGTAGATTTGAATCAGTCAGACAAATCTGGCTTAGGAAAAGGCTTCCACTTTCCCATGAGAAACTCCTACAACATTTTACTCCATACCTGAGGTAGGGATGTAATTACACTCCATAACATAGCATTCTGTGGAGAAACGCCCCTTGATGCCAGCACCATGCTGACAGCTAATCCCTCCGGTATGTTATGAACTGCTATGGCCAAAGTCACTAGTAGACCTTGGGAGAATCCTTTAGAACCAGCAAAAGAAACTCCAACTCCAGAGCCTTCCCCGAATGAATGCAGAGTCATAATCCCAATAACGAGAACTACTTTAGCCGCATCTGCGCCTTTGATGTCTAACATACTGACTTCTCCATATTGTTCCAAAACTGAAACCATCAAAGTAGAATGCAAATTGTGACTGAGACTGACGTGTTTTTTGTTTATGTCAAAAAAAAATAGATAGGTGAGATCAAGATACAGTCATACACTATATCAGCAAACAAAAGAAATCCTTCAACCAAGTACAAACAAACACCTTTTATAAGGATGACAATAACAAAGCCATCCAAATGAATTCATAAACATTATCCTAGCTACAAGTCTGAATCTATTCATCCACGAGTAAAGTCTTAAGTCATTCTATTTACAGAATATGAGTCTAGGGCGCAGCATTGGCAAAGCAGATATGACAAATGTCTTGGCAGAAAATCTCAGAGACAAAAATGTAGAAGTATCAGTAAACTTCACAAACTTTACAAAAGGTGAAATGGCAATTAAAAGACAATCTACATTACCTTCTTACAGAGCCAGATAAAAATGCCCCTGATAAATCCCAAAAACAACCCAATATCCAGCACCATGCTCCTGCCCTTCCTGTACGAGGTCAAAACTTGCAGCCAGCATTACACCAGCCGCCATTCCATTGCATAATCAAGCCCATTGTGGATCAAGCTCGACAAAGAAGAATGGAACAGCACCAAGACCAGTCGCAGCAGCCATTGCCAGGGTAAATAAAGCAACAGTAGAGATTGAGACCTTGCTGTCGGCATTCTTCCTCCCCCCAAGTATGTTACTTGCATCATCGAAACTTAGGACCTTCTCCTCACCAGTACCATCTATGACATTACTTGCCACATTCTTGTGTGGGGCAGCTCTCAGACGTGTCATGTCATTTTCAGATTGTGCCGCGATGCAATCTAATAATACCACCAAGGAAAAGAGGAAGAATAAGAGGATTTATATGCATGTATGATTTTATCATGAAACACTTGTGGTCACATATGGCTTCTTCGAGTTGGAACGTTGACGGCTGGAAATCAACTATAAATTGGCAAGTTTATTTTAAAGTTGTTGATTTGATTTCGTAAAATAAGCTCGAGGGTCGTGTGATGAAGGAACTTCCAAATGGGGAACAAGCTGATGTTCAAGCAAAATGAGTTTGCTTGGAGATCTTCGACCTTTTCTGACCTCTTGAGTAAGCCTTACAAGTAAGATCCGCGAGCTGTTCTCGTGGATTGGAGGCTTGCGGTCGGAGTTTCGTGGGGAGTCAGATCTTCAGAGTTAGCATTGGTTGTCTCCTAACTGATAGCCCATTTGTCTTGTACAGACCTATGCTTGTTAATTACTTAGAAACTTACGTGACAGTCAAGCCAGGCAGAGTTTTACTAGAGATATAGAGGAGCACTTCCTGAATGATAATATAAGAATTCTCTTTCTACATTTGCTCTGAGAGAGAGCGAGAAAAAGAGAGAGATCTGAATCCACTTTCAACCTCATTGCTAATGTACATCCACAACTATAATAAGAAAAGTATGAACATATCAAATTCAAACTCATTTCCAAGATCGGTATACGTAAAAAGCAGAGGCTTTGTCAAAGTGAAAGGAATCTAAATCTCAAGCTAAATTGTTCATGAACTGCATGAAACACCTTTTACTGTCCAAAAGCTTCATGGAAAATACTCAAAAACCAGTTTAAAGTCACCTTGCGTTCACTACTTTCTGGTAACTATCGTCACTTGTATCCTAGAAAATCAAATATGCTTTGATTGTTATTTATAGGATTAGATGGAGTGCTCCGACGCGAGGCATTAGAACGCCAGACCACATTCATCTGAGACTGGAAAGTGAAAAAAATATGTTTAAGTAGAGGATACGAGGTGGATTTATGTTCTCTACCAAGAAAGAGAAGTTGAATCCAAACTTCTTAAAACCAAATACTGACTGCTCTTAGCAAATCTTGAGTTATGTCCGCAGATGTTAAACCTTTTGCCAGATGCTTCTGATGGTTCCACAAGAAGTATATGTTATCTCGAGAGAAACTCCACTCTCATACATACATTTCCTTTCCCTCTCCTCTGACCCTTTTACTTTTTTACCTCTCTGTTCTCGCCGAAGAGATAGAAGAAGGAAGAAGAAGAGGAGAGAGGACAAACCGCGTCCCGCGTAACCTTCGAAAGTTTGCCCCTTTCTTCTTTCTCTTTGCTTCTCTGTACGTAAGCTTTGATCTAACGCGCATGAACTTTTCCTGTGGCTTTTTTACTGTTCGTTGGATCTTGATTTTCCCAAATGAAGTGGTAGATTGCCTCGTGAAATGATCGACGGAACGGAAATGGTCGAGCGGCTTTCTAAGCACGAGGCGACATGAGCTCCGTCCCGTTCGGATTGGATTTAGAGAAACGGGGGTGGCAGATCGCACTCTGACGTTGGCGGACGGGCTCGTCAGTTCGATTCGGTCGGATTTGGTGCGCTAGAGACTTGATTGAGTGATTTGCGAAAACAGAAAGACTTGATTAGGAAAAATTTAAAAGTATCGGAACTTAATACAAAAAAAAAAAAAAGGGTGTATTGTCCTTCGTGGGCCGGCCCAAGTTGACATGTATCGCCTATTGCGGGCCGACAAAGATGGGGTATCGCAAGCCCATGACCGATGTGGCCCGTTCATGGGCATTCTCTTCACTAATGCTCACCGAGAGCGACAATATTAGTGACTTGAGAAGCCCAACTGGCCGGCCCTAGTTAACGAACCCAATTCCGACTCCTAGCCAGCCTTTTCTCTGTCACCTACACGTACTTATTCAAGTACGGTCTTCTGATAAAGTATCAAGTATCCAAACCGGGTAACCCGTTCTTTTCCTATCGTGCATCTAACGCCGTCAGGAGAATCACACAAGTGATTTTTTGAATTTTGGCTCATTGTCTAACGTGGTATTTGAACGGTAGTTTAATATCCAATATGGTCATAAACTTTTAATTTTGTTCAGTATAATCCCTCGACTTTTGATACATTTTTAATTGAGTCTTTCGAATATGCGAAAATGTTCAATCTTGTCTCTAAACTTGAATAGATTGAGAGATAGCATCGAAAATTTTTACATAATTCGAAAATCATATTGCATATTGAGCTAAAGTCCAAAGATCACATCAAACAAACAATATTTATCCATGGTCATTCTATAGCTATTTTATGGGAAAACATTTTCCTTTTCATACAGGATTGTTTCTTCCGACTCTACCTACGCGAAAGATTTCTAATTTTCTAGACCAACGCATCTCCACGTAGCATCGACCATTGGGCTAATCTCGCTTCGAATGAATGTTTGTGTTGTTGATAAGATTAGAACGCGACGAAATTCTACGAGCCGCTCGCCCAAATCACGAACAGAACGCCCGCGCGTCCTAACCATGGTTCCCAACTCCGTCGGCGACTTTTTTGTATCGGGCAAACGTGGCTGCGGAACATGATTGATTCGTTTGAAACTACCTAGAATGCATCATCATCGTAAGACTAAGGCACAGAGGAATCGAAAGGCAAGACAAGTGGTTAGGTTTTTTTTTTTTTTCTTTTCTGGTTCAAAAAATGGTTAGTTAGGAAGGCATGAAAGCAAGTGGGGCTTGGAATGTGTGAAAAGCCTCTGTTTCTTCACCCTCCCGACCTTGTCCTGTCTTCGTCGTCAAGCAAGAGTCAGACAGACATGGCCGGCCCCTACGATCATCCGCGACGAGAGAATAATTGTCGGAAGTAATACAATGCGACTCGAAGCCCAAGATATTAATGGAACGACGTAGTGTTCAATTACACCAACCTCCCCCGTTCGGGTGGACACGGTGTCTGAATATACGATGTGATTTTTAAATTTTAAATTTATTTAATGTGATCCTTGGAGTTTAACACAATATGTGATGTGATCATTAAAAATTTTAATTTTTTCAATGTGGTAAATAAACTTTTGGTACATATTTAATTTAACCTATATTCAATGTTATTAACAAACTTGAATCGATAGAATGATACATTAAATATTTTTCATATAAGCTAGGAACTAAACTAAACCTATGCCGAAAGTTCAGAGACCGCATCGAACAAATTGAAAAAATTTTAGGGGCACATCGCGTATTTGGCTTAAAGTTCACGGATCATATTGAACAAATTAAAAATTCAATGATCATATTGCACATTTGACCGAAATTTCGAGACCTTTTCGCGTCATTATCCCTATCTCGTATGGTGGAGTCTAGAGCCGAATACACACGTGGGCAGAATGGTTTTGCGTGCTTTTGTGGTCCATTCAATCGCATCTTAATGCAGTGATGGACTTTGGATGGATCGACCCTTCTTTGGACCATTTACGATTCATAGCACTCGACATTCAAAAACAAGAATTGAATTAATTCATGCTGCACTAACCTAATAATCCACTATATAATACACTTAAATTTCACCACAAAAGAAAAGGAGGGAACACGAGAGTCTAGCTTATAGATTCTCAGAGCGGTGTAACGATCTCCGGGCCATGGTTAATCTTTAAAATGAAAGAGAGAGAGACGGAGAGATAGAGAGAGAGAGGTGGTGAGAACGCTCGGAAGGCTTCGATCGCGATGGCGTACGAGTCGGGGTGCGAATCCGGAACTCAGGAGAGAACAAAGCCGACCTCTCTATTCTTCGTTTTCCCGCGCGCGATTCGCCGATATGAAACTTCACAGGCAAGCAAGACGAGGGCGGTGCACCGCGATCCCCTCCTACTTGCACGCGTGGACGCACTATTCACTTGGGGGCTCCATCTTTTCCTTTCCCAACTACCGCAATCTCCATCCTTCACAAAGTAAGCAAAGGTGGCCCCGCCCTTTCCCACTTCATTCGCTCTTTTTACGCCCCTCCTTTAATAAAAAAAATATCACATTCTAACTCGCTTGCCCGGTCAATTCATGTGACCGCACGTGGACACGACATTGCCCGCATCGAACGAGACTCTAGCACACTTGAACAGCTCTCGGGACGCTTGTTAGGCATTTAGATCACGAAACTTCGTCGTTTTTAAAATCATTGTTTTTTCCCTCGCGATACGTAATTATTAAATTGGTGAAAGGAGATTTTTATTTATTCATTTTTGGTTGGGTATGGTCAATAGTATTTTAAAGACGGTCCTCAACAAGGCTTGCCCAAATTCGCTAGTCCTACATTAAATTTAAACGCGGCGGATGAAAAGAAAAGTACTGACGTTACGCTGTCGCGGTTGGGTTTGGGGAAGTTACTGCCTCCTTATCACAAGCTGGCGTCGCTCTCACGTGCACGGGGCAGGGGCACGTGTGGACCACCGACGAAACCGAATCAGAAGTCCCCCCCCCACCCAAAATCCACAGAGCGAGTCAAACGCCCTGTGAGCTGGCACGGCAAAAGCTGAAATCCCACCGCGGATAAAAAGCCAAACGTCTCATCCTGTCGTGCTCTCCCCCTTGCCACGTGTCGCTAAATTGCTACCGTCTTCCCAAAATTAATAGAGACAATAAGTACGCTCTTAAATTATAAAATTATCGCAAAATACAATCGAATTTTAAATTTACAAAAAGGACTATCAAATCTTACAATTTGCACTTTAAGTTCTCTCTCCTATGATATTGACGTGACTAAAATGTGAAGAATAAGGCTAAAACGATATCGTTGTGATTCAAGTATAAATTCTTAATCTTACGAATACGAATCTAAAGATATCCAAATTAAAAATAGCACTTTTGCTCTTCCATTGATCCTGTTTAACGGAAAAAATCTAACGTGAATTTTTTTAATTATTTTTTCTCTCTTACATAATGCTGGTGTGACTAAACATGAAAGATGAGGCTAAAATAATACCGTTTTAATCCGAATGCTTACAATAAATATTATCTGTACTACGTACAATAATAACAAGGCAAAACGGTGAGGACCCGTCGTTGTGTGGGTGTCTCGGGTGACCTGCCAAGGCTGCCCATGCCCACTCCGTTTTGCCTTTTTTACTTTTATTTTGGAAAAAAATTATTTATATTTTCAATTCAATTCAATTAATATTTAGATTAAGAATTTATACTTGAATTACAACGATATCATTTTAGCCTTATTCTTCACATTTTAGTCAAGTCAATATCACTAGGAGAGAGAACTTAAAGTGCAAATTGTAAGATTTGATAGTCCTTTTCGTAAATTTTAAAATTCGATTGTATTTTTGCGATAATTTTTATAATTTAAGAGCGTACTTATTGTCTCTATTAATTTTGGGAAGACGGTAGCAATTTAGCGACACGTGGCAAGGGGAGAGCACGACAGGATGAGACGTTTGGCTTTTTTATCCGCGGTGGGATTTCAGCTTTTGCCGTGCCAGCTCACAGGGCGTTTGACTCGCTCTGTGGATTTTGGGTGGGGGGGGGGGACTTCTGCTTCGGTTTCGTCGGTGGTCCACACGTGCCCCTGCCCCTTGCACGTGACAGCGACGCCAGCTTGTGATAAGGAGGCAGTAACTTCCCCAAACCCAACCGCGACAGCTGTAACGTCAGTACTTTTCTTTTCATCCGCCGCGCGTTAAATTTAATATAGGACCTAGCGAATTTGGGCAAGCCTTGTTGAGGACCGCCTTTAAAATACTGATTGACCATACCTAACCAAAAATGAATAAATAAAAATCCCCTTTCACCAATTTAAAATTGCGTATCGCGAGGGAAAAACAATGATTTTAAAAATGACGAAGTTTCGTGATCTAAATGCCTAACAAGCATCCCCGAGCTGTTCAAGTGTGCTAGAGTCTCGTTCGATGCGGGCAATGTCGTGTCCACGTGCGGTCACACGAATCGATCGGGCAAGCGAGTTCGAATGTGATATTTTTTTTTTAAAGGAGGGGGTAAAAAGAGCGAATGAAGTGGGAAAGGGCGGGGCCACCTTTGCTTACTTTGTGAAGGATGGAGATTGCGGTAGTTGGGAAAGGAAAAGATGGAGCCCCCAAGTGAATAGTGCGTGTACGCGTGCAAGTAGGAGGGGATCGCGGTGCACCGCCCTCGTCTTGCTCGCCTGCGAAGTTTCATATCGGCGAATCGCGCGCGGGAAAATGAAGAATAGAGAGGTCGGCTTTGTTCTCTCCTGAGTTCCGGATTCGCACCCCGACTCATACGCCATCGCGATCGAAGCCTTCCGAGCATTCTCACCACCTCTCTCTCTCTATCTCTCCATCTCTCTCTCTCATTTTTAAAGATTAACCATGGCCTGGAGATCGTTACACCACTCTGAGAATCTATAAGCTAGACTCTCGTGTTCCCCCCTTTTTTTTGTGGTGAAATTTAAGTGTATTATATAGTGGATTATTAGGTTAGTGTAGCATGAATTAATTTAATTCTTGTTTTTGAATGTCGAGTGTTTTGAATCGTAAATGGTCCAAAGAAGAGTCAATCCATCCGAAGTCCATCGCTGCGTTAAGATGCGATTGAATGGACCACAAAAGCACGCAAAACCATTCTGCCCATGTGTGTATTCGGCTCTAGACTCCACCACACGAGATAGGGATAATGACACGAATAATCTCGAAATTTCAACTAAATGTGCAATATGATAATTAATTTTTAATTTGCTCAATATGATCTGTGAACTTTAAGCCAAATACGCGATGTAGCCCCTAAAATTTTTCAATTTGTTCGATGCGGTCTCTGAACTTTCGGCACATATTTAGTTTAGTTCCTAGCTTATATGAAAAATATTCAATGTTATCATTCTATCGATTCAAGTTTGTTAATAACATTGAATATATGTTAAATTGAATATGTACCAAAAGTTTATTTACCACATTAAAAAAATTAAAATTTTTAATGATCACATCACATATTGTGTTAAAGTCCAAGGATCACATTAAATAAACTAAAAATTTAAAAATCACATCGTATATTCAGACGCCGTGTCCACCCAGAACGGGGGAGGTTGGTGTAATTTGAACACTACGTCGTTCCATTAATATCTTGGGCTTTGTGTCGCATTGTATTACTTCCGACAATTATTCTCTCGTCGCGGATGATCGTAGGGGCCGGCCATGTCTGTCTGACTCTTGCTTGACGACGAAGACAGGACAAGGTCGGGAGGGTGAAGAAACAGAGGCTTTTCACACATTCCAAGCCCCACTTGCTTTCATGCCTTCCTAACTAACCATTTTTTGAACCAGAAAAGAAAAAAAAAAAAAAACCTAACCACTTGTCTTGCCTTTCGATTCCTCTGTGCCTTAGTCTTATGATGATGATGCATTCTAGGTAGTTTCAAACGAATCAATCATGTTCCGCAGCCACGTTTGCCCGATGCAAAAAAGTCGCCGACGGAGTTGGGAACCGTGGCTGGGACGCGCGGGCGTTCTGTTCGTGATTTGGGCGGGCGGCTCGTAGAATTTCGTCGCGTTCTAATCTTATCAACAACACAAACATTCATTCGAAGCGAGATTAGCCCAATGGTCGATGCTACGTGGAGATGCGTTGGTCTAGAAAATTAGAAATCTTTCGCGTAGGTAGAGTCGGAAGAAACAATCTGTATGAAAAGGAAAATGTTTTCCCATAAAATAGCTATAGAATGACCATGGATAAATATTATTTGTTTGATGTGATTTTTGGACTTTAGCTCAATATGCAATTTGATTTTCGAATTATGTAAAAATTTTCGATGCTATCTCTCAATCTATTCAAGTTTAGAGACAAGATTGAACATTTTCGCATATTTGAAAGACTCAATTAAAAATGTATCAAAAGTCGAGGGATTATACTGAACAAATTAAAAGTTTATGGACCATATTGGATATTAAACTACCGTTCAAATACCACGTTAGACAATGAGCCAAAATTCAAAAAATCACTTGTGTGATTCTCCTGACGGCGTTAGATGCACGATAGGAAAAGAACGGGTTACCCGGTTTGGATACTTGATACTTTATCAGAAGACCGTACTTGAATAAGTACGTGTAGGTGACAGAGAAAAGGCTGGCTAGGAGTCGGAATTGGTTCGTTAACTAGGGCCGGCCAGTTGGGCTTCTCAAGTCACTGATATTGTCGCTCTCGGTGAGCATTAGTGAAGAGAATGCCCATGAACGGGCCACATCGGTCATGGGCTTTGCGATACCCCATCTTTGTCGGCCCGCAATAGGCGATACATGTCAACTTGGGCCGGCCCACGAAGGACAATACACCCTTTTTTTTTTTTTTTTGTATTAAGTTCCGATACTTTTAAATTTTTCCTAATCAAGTCTTTCTGTTTTCGCAAATCACTCAATCAAGTCTCTAGCGCACCAAATCCGACCGAATCGAACTGACGAGCCCGTCCGCCAACGTCAGAGTGCGATCTGCCACCCCCGTTTCTCAAATCCAATCCGAACGGGACGGAGCTCATGTCGCCTCATGCTTAGAAAGCCGCTCGATCATTTCCGTTCCGTCGATCATTTCACGAGGCAATCTACCATTTCATTTGGGAAAATCAAGATCCAACGAACAGTAAAAAAGCCACGCGAAAAGTTCATGCGCGTTAGATCAAAGCTCACGTACAGAGAAGCAAAAAGAAAGAAGAAAGGGGCAAACTTTCGAAGGTTACGCGGGACGCGGTTTGTCCTTCTTCTCTCTTCTTCCTTCTTCTATCTCTTCGGCGAGAACAGAGAGGTAAAAAAGTAAAAGGGTCAGAGGAGAGGGAAAGGAAATGTATGTATGAGAGTGGAGTTTCTCTCGAGATAACATATACTTTCTTGTGGAACCATCAGAAGCATCTGGCAAAAGGTTTAACATCTGCGGACATAACTCAAGATTTGCTAAGAGCAGTCAGTATTTGGTTTTAAGAAGTTTGGATTCAACTTCTCTTTCTTGGTAGAGAACATAAATCCACCTCGTATCTTCTACTTAAACATATTTTTTTCACTTTCCAGTCTCAGATGAATGTGGTCTGGCGTTCTAATGCCTCGCGTCGGAGCACTCCATCTAATCCTATAAATAACAATCAAAGCATATTTGATTTTCTAGGATACAAGTGACGATAGTTACCAGAAAGTAGTGAACGCAAGGTGACTTTAAACTGGTTTTTGAGTATTTTCCATGAAGCTTTTGGACAGTAAAAGGTGTTTCATGCAGTTCATGAACAATTTATGCTTGAGATTTAGATTCCTTTCACTTTGACAAAGCCTCTGCTTTTTACGTATACCGATCTTGGAAATGAGTTTGAATTTGATATGTTCATACTTTTCTTATTATAGTTGTGGATGTACATTAGCAATGAGGTTGAAAGTGGATTCAGATCTCTCTCTTTTTCTCGCTCTCTCTCAGAGCAAATGTAGAAAGAGAATTCTTATATTATCATTTCAGGAAGTGCTCCTCTATATCTCTAGTAAAACTCTGCCTGGCTTGACTGTCACGTAAGTTTCTAAGTAATTAACAAGCATAGGTCTGTACAAGACAAATGGGCTATCAGTTAGGAGACAACCAATGCTAACTCTGAAGATCTGACTCCCCACGAAACTCCGACCGCAAGCCTCCAATCCACGAGAACAGCTCGCAGATCTTACTTGTAAGGCTTACTCAAGAGGTCAGAAAAGGTTGAAGATCTCCAAGCAAACTCATTTTGCTTGAACATCAGCTTGTTTCCCCATTTGGAAGTTCCTTCATCACATGACCCTCGAGCTTATTTTACGAAATCAAATCAACAACTTTTAAAATAAACTTGCCAATTTATAGTTGATTTCCAGCCGTCAACGTTCCAACTCGAAGAAGCCATATGTGACCACAAGTGTTTCATGATAAAATCATACATGCATATCAAATCCTCTTATTCTTCCTCTTTTCCTTGGCGGTATTATTAGATTGCATCGCGGCACAATCTGAAAATGACATGACACGTCTGAGAGCTGCCCCACACAAGAATGTGGCAAGTAATGTCATAGATGGTACTGGTGAGGAGAAGGTCCTAAGTTTCGATGATGCAAGCAACATACTGGGGGGAGGAAGAATGCCGACAGCAAGGTCTCAATCTCTACTGTTGCTTTATTTACCCTGGCAATGGCTGCTGCGACTGGTCTTGGTGCTGTTCCATTCTTCTTTGTCGAGCTTGATCCACAATGGGCTTGATTATGCAATGGAATGGCGGCTGGTGTAATGCTGGCTGCAAGTTTTGACCTCGTACAGGAAGGGCGGGAGCATGGTGCTGGATATTGGGTTGTTTTTGGGATTTTATCAGGGGGCATTTTTATCTGGCTCTGTAAGAAGGTAATGTAGATTGTCTTTTAATTGCCATTTCACCTTTTTGTAAAGTTTGTGAAGTTTACTGATACTTCTACATTTTTGTCTCTGAGATTTTCTGCCAAGACATTTGTTCATATCTGCTTTGCCAATGCTGCGCCCTAGACTCATATTCTGTAAATAGAATGACTTAAGACTTTACTCGCGGATGAATAGATTCAGACTTGTAGCCAGGATAATGTTTATGAATTCATTTGGATGGCTTTGTTATTGTCATCCTTATAAAAGGTGTTTGTTCGTACTAGGTTGAAGGATTTCTTTTGTTTGCTTGATATAGTGTATGACTGCATCTTGATCTCACCTATCTATTTTTTTTGACATAAACAAAACACGTCAGTCTCAGTCACAATTTGCATTCTACTTTGATGGTTTCAGTTTTTGGAACAATATGGAGAAGTCAGTATGTTAGACATCAAAGGCGCAGATGCGGCTAAAGTAGTTCTCGTTATTGGGATTATGACTCTGCATTCATTCGGGGAAGGCTCTGGAGTTGGAGTTTCTTTGCTGGTTCTAAAGGATTCTCCCAAGGTCTACTAGTGACTTTGGCCATAGCAGTTCATAACATACCGGAGGGATTAGCTGTCAGCATGGTGCTGGCATCAAGGGGCGTTTCTCCACAGAATGCTATGTGATGGAGTGTAATTACATCCCTACCTCAGGTATGGAGTAAAAATGTTGTAGGAGTTTCTCATGGGAAGTGGAAGCCTTTTCCTAAGCCAGATTTGTCTGACTGATTCAAATCTACATAGAATATGATTTTTCCTTATTTCGGTTGTGTTGACACCTAAATTTTGACTTTTTCATTTAAGTATAAAATGAGATTAGACATAGTTCTCACAAAAAAATTCATGCATTGCATATTTGTTTCTCGTCAATTACTCATATTTTCGCATTCAGGACAGAGTTGAGTCAATTGACTTCATTTTGACAGGAGACCAGGCTAAACTTAGCTGGAGATTCCAAGAGGATCTTGAGCTTATTTTGGTCCATTTTAGCTTGAATATTTAATTAAGGCTTTTAGTTGAATGTCCATTGTTAAGAAAAGCTTAATTTGAGCCCGCAATTTTTCATCATGATTTTGGACTCAAAACACCCGTTTTAGCTTTTATAGTCATAAAGACTCTAGTTAATCACCCACTTGATTAATTAAGGTCCAATTAGGCTCGAAATCACAAAATAGCCCACAAGGGCCTAGGGAGGCAGCCAATTTTCATGGATCTCCATTTGGACGAAAAA